>NWUY0304661409.1:18946-31879 GCA_004151065.3 Larix sibirica
AGAATTTCTGCACCAGCAGCAGCAAGGGACTTTGCTATGGCCCAACCATATCCATTGTCATCCGCTATTCCAGCAATAAATGCTCTTTTTCCTGGCAGAAAAATAAAGAAACTTAATTAATGATTTCTATAGTAAATCCCAAACTTTCAACAATTGATTTTTAACAAAAAGTAAAAGATTAACAGACCAACACCTACTCTAACACTATCGTTTTTTTTCAATAAGCAAATATCTGGCAGTAGAACCTGCATATTTCATCACAGATTTTGAGAAGGACCTATATTTAGGTTTAGGTCTGTTAATCTATGAAACACGGCAGTAGCAGGGACGTCCTTTCTCTATAGGCCTTAGAACATCCCATGGACTTGTTTACATAGCTGTAGACAAAAATGCGAAGAATCCAACCACAATACTATTTATGCTTTCCATGCAGCATCACAAGCAAAAGTGCAAGTTGAAAAAATTTACTTTGGTAAATTTCCAAGATCTCCACCCCTTGTCTTTTCTTAAGATTTAGACCCTATCCTACCAGAGAACAAGTACACCCCTAAGACACCCTAAAAATGTAACCTTTAATCAATTATAAAATGGCCATGCAACTCAAATAACACGCATCCTGCCACCAATAGCCACCATAAGATTGTCTCACTGCTTGTCAGACTCACCTCAGATTCTAAAGTCAATAGTAGGCATGCAACAATCATGCCCTTACATGAGTACGAGCAGGTACATGGATTAAGAAGGATCCCTAAAGATAAGGATCCAATCCACACATTTCTAATGTCTTCGAATTTGGATTTGGCATGGCCGAACAGCCCAATGCATAAGTTTAATGTAAAATAACAGGATAACCAGTATATTATTCATGGTATAGATTGTTTCTACCATAGAATACATACCAAATTCATGTGATCTGTAATATAACTAACATATATATAGTATTATATATATTGATTATTAAACCTTGTAACCCTGCAAAAGGCTATGTCCCTTCCTAATACTCGTGTATTATATATGGAATATCAGATATCTTTTAATCTAATCATAAGTTTTATATCTTTTATCAATTCTCTCCTTGCCAGCAAGGTTACGTGACTTCTTGTCATATTCACAAGTAACAGCTATAAGGCTGGACACAAATAGCTCACATATTATAATACATATTAAATAATTTTTTCAAGGAGAGATGCAAAAGCCGACATGTCCAATCGCTCCACCTTGCCAAGAGCATGAAAATGAAGGTACAAAGGATGCACTTCTGAAAATCCAAGACTCCAATGATAAGGGTAAATATTTTGTGGATATTTCCCTGGTTAATTTTGAAGATTTGGACAATGTCAGGTTAGATAGGGAGTCAAGGCCAAGCCTAGACAATAGAGACCCCACTACTTTGTGTTCAAAGGTTAGAAAATTAATAAGGTTGTTTAATCTTCCATAGATTTTGGGTTGTCCAATGTATGGGACGTGAAGCCAATTGAAGTTCTCAATGATACTAAGTTTAGCAGGCCCCTGGATACACATTGCACTTCGATTGAGAGAGGATGTGTAGCTAAGGGTTCATCCAAATATTGTCTCAGGCGAAAACCACCTGGGAATAGGATTGTAAATCAAGGGGTAGAGAGTGCTTTGGGAATGAATGACTACATTGGTCTTTCTAGGTCTAGAAGGGGTAGGAAGTCTTATATGTCTCTGGCTTAAGGATAAGCTAAAAAGGAAATTCTAGTTGGCAAATAACATCCTATTGAAGGGGTCATTGGAGCAACCCATGCCCCTGGGAAATGTACCCCGTGATTTTTATGTCATTGAATTTGAGAGGGTTGGGAAGCCCCTTGAAAACATAAGCCCTTCATAGGCTTGTGGATTTACAGTTACACAAGCTGGAAGCCTGGATGTATTATTATTGCAAGAAACTACAGGTGACAGCCACAAATGTGTCTATGTGTTGGAGAACATTCCAGGGATTGGGATTTATATTATGTGGACTCTATGGCTCATTTCGAGAGATTAATTATGGTCTAGCTAAAAAGAGTTCTTAAATTTACTAATGTTTTCTCATTTGGCTCAAGTTTAGGCATAGTTATTTATGCTTAAGAGCTTGGTGAAGATTTCACCGTGCTAAATATTAACTCACCATAGATGATTGAGTGGTCTATTGGGATATGATATTTGCCATGAGCCTCCTCAATCAAATGCCTATCATTATTGGTGGCGATATAATATTTTCTTTGAGGAGGACTGAAATTCAGGGACCAACTGCAAATGTCAATGCCTTATTCAATTATTTTCTGTGAAAGCTAGATTAATTGAGTCCTTGTGACATAGAGCCTATGAAGTTGAAGCTCACCTAGAGGAATATGAGGACTGTCGAAGGTAGAAACCGTAGAATAGCAAAACGTCTTAACAATTTCATGGTGAGTAATTCTATTATTGAGCACATTCAATTAGAATAAGACAATGGATTGGTTCAGATGGAGAATCTGATCATATGCATGTTTTTGAAGATTGTGAAAGCCGGGAAGAAACCTCCTAGCCCCTTTAAATTTAACCAAAATTGGCTAGTGGAGGGCTATGCCAGTTTGATCAAGGAGACATGGGCACCCTTTGACAAGTCATCCAAAGAATCGGCTACAATTCAATTTGAAAGGATTTTAAAGAGCATTAAACAATTATCAGCTAATTGGGCTCACAAGAAAAGAATGAAGGATGGTAAGGACCTGTTGTGTGTGGAATCTCAGCTGGAGCATTTGTATAATAGACAGTAGGTTGGCTTTCCTAATAATGTATTCAAAATGAGGTCAGGTCAATGGAGCAGAAGAGGCAAAGGCTATTGGCAGATAAGGAAGCAGCATGGAGACTCAAGAGCAGGACCTTGTTGATAGCCATGGGCAATGAAAATACAATATATTTTCATAAATATGCAAATTTCAGAAAGAACGTTAATGCAATCTACAGATGCAAAATCATCATGGATCCTTAGCCTACAATTTTGAAAACATTGCTCATTTTGGTGCAGATCAAGGGGTAGAGGGTGGTTTGTAAATGAAAGACTACATTTGTCTTTCTATGTCTTTCTGGGTCTAGAAGGGGTAGGATTCAGGAAGTCTTATATGTCTCTGGCTCAAGAAAAAGCTACAAAAAAATATTTTGGTTAGCAAATAACATCCTACTGAAGGGGTCCTTACAGCAACCCATACCCCTGTTAAATGTAACCTATGATTTTTATGGCATTGAATATCAGAGGGTTGGGCAACCCCTCAAAAGAACATGCATTTTGTAGGCTTGTGGATTTACACAAGCTGGAAGTATTATTATTGCAGGAAACTATGGGTGATGGACACAAATGTGTCCATGAGTTGGAGAAGATTCCAGGAGATTGGGATTTCTGTGATGTGGACTCTATAGCTCATTCCAGGCTTCAGGGGATTAAATATGGCCTGGCAAAAAAGAGTTCTTAAATGTTTTCTCCTTTGACTCAAGTTTAGGCACAATTCTTTATGCTCAAGAGCTTGGTGAAGAATTCATTTTGTTAAATATCGACTGGCCATACATTGATTGAGTGGTCCATTGGGATATGATAGTTGCCATGAGCCTCCTCAGTCAAAGGCATATCATTATTGGTGGTGATATAATTTTTTCTTTGGGGAAGGCTGAAATTTGAGAACCAGCTGCAAATGCAAATGCCTTATCCAATTATTTTGAGCGGAAGTTTGATGAATTGAGTCCTTGTGACATTGGGCCTGTGAAATTGAAGCCCACCAGGAGAAATAGGAGGACTGTCAAAGTTAGAATAGAAAAACATCTTAACAGATTCTTGGTGAGTAATTCTATTATTGAGCATTCGATTAGAATAAGACAATGGATTGGTTCAGGTGGAGAATCTGATCATATGCATAGCTTTTTTGGAGATTGTTAAAGCCGAGAAGAAACCTCCAAGCCCATTAAATTTAACCCATATCGGCTATAGTGGAGGAGGACTATGCCAGTTTCATAAATGAGTCATGGGCACCCTTTGAAGGGATTTTAGGGAGCATTAAACAATTATCGACTAATTGGGCTCACAAGAAAAGAATGAAGGATGAGGAGGACCTATTCTTTGTGGAATCTCAGCTGGAGCATTTGTATAATAGACACTAAGTTGGCTTTCCTGGTGATGTATTCAAATATGAGGCCAAGTCATTGGAGCAGAAGAGGTGAAGGCTATTGCCAGATAAGGAAGCAGCATGAAGACTCAAGAACAGGGCCTTGTGGTTAGCCATAGGCAATGAAAATATAAAATATTTTCATAAATATGCAAATAACAAAAGAATGTTAATGGAATATAGCAGATGCCAAATTGTGACGGATCCATAGTCTACAATTTTGAAGTCATTGCTCAATTTGGTGTAGATCATTTTAAGAATATCTACAAAGAAGAAAGTCAAGTGTCTGTTGCTTAGGTGGTTAAAATGACCACTTTATTTCCAAGCTTTGTAAATGAAGGCATAACCAGAGTCTGTTGGAAGAGATTACAAAGGATGAGCTCCAGCTGGTTCTTCATAGTTTTCAAAAGGACAAGAGTCCCGGACAGGATGGCTGGCCCATAGAATTCTTTCTAGGGTTTCATGAGATAATTGAAGATGATTTGATGAGTTTTTATCGACAATACCAAATCTTCTGGGAGGATGCTAGCAGCCTTCAATGCTAGCTTCATTGAATTGATACCAAAGTCTGATAATCCTGTTTCTTTTTATCAATACAGGCCCATCTCATTATATAATTGCATCTATAAAATTATTTCAAAGGTCATTGCACTAGGGGCCAAGACTCAAGAGGTTGTTATCAGAATCTATCTTGAATGAGCAGATTGGGTACTTGTCAGACAGGCAGATTCATGAGGCAATAGAACTAGAAGTAGCTCAAGAGGGGCTACATAAAATAAAAACTAAGAAGCTTTCTTCGATGGTTATCAAGCTGGACTTGTCTAAAGCTTATAACAGGGCAAGTTGGCCGTATCTGAGGCTGATGCCGATTCACTTGAGGTTCGGTGTTCACTTTGTAAATTTGGAATGAGCTATGTGACCTTTGTATCTTTTGCAATATTAATAATTGGGTCTGCCTCGGACTTTTTCAGGCCTGGCAGAGAGTTGAAGCATGGATGTCCACTTTCCCCCCCTGTTATTTCTTATCGTTGTTGGGGGTTTAAGCAAAGCTGTCATTGAGAGAAAAAAAAATTGGCTCTTTTAAAGGCATCGAAATTGGAGATGGTGTTTCTTCTGCCGTGTCTTCTGTTTGTAGATGGCATATTACTTTTCTGTGATGGTTCAAGGAGGGATGCACTTAGGCTCAAAGAAATATCAAATATTAGGTATTTATTACAAAGCTACAGGAATGTTGGTTAATGTTCAATCTCCTTTTCTGGTAGAGATGAAGAAAATAGCAGATATTTTTCTCAGTTATTTCCTTATCAGCAGATAGATATTTGGGATGGGTTGATATATCTAGGGTTTTATCTTAGCCCAACGATTATGGTAAAACTGGCTTATAGCCAAGGTGTAAAAGAGATTATGTGGATGGCTATCTCGAGGAAGTAGGCTCATTTTAGTTAAATATGTTCTTGAGTCAATTTTCTTGTATATTGGATGTCATTAGCTTTTATTCCTAAGGGGGTATTGGAAAAGATTAAGCAAATAAGTTTCAGATTCTTGTGGTCTTGAAGCAGGGAGAAAAAATGGCAGCATATTGCAACTCCAAAGACATGGTGGTTTAGGGATTGAAGAACCGCATCTTTTCAGCTAAGCATTGACTGGCGGCCAAATGTGTTTGGATCCTGATTGGAGGTCATGATCTTTGGTGCCAGGTTATAGTTCAAAGATATATAGCCACACTACAGATTCATAAACATCTTTACAAAGCGAGTTCATGATTAGTTGGTGTGGATCTCCGAAGCTAGGATGGGAATGAAATATTGCGAAGTGCAGAAACGGACATAGTCGGGAGTTCCATTATAATCTCTTGTTGTTGACTAGCTATGGCAAAACACAGGCCTAACACCATTAAAATCCAACGTACTCGGCCTAAAGTACAATGTAAATGTACTCGAGTAATCTGATAATGATCTAAAGCTAATGTTTAGCCCGATGAAACGAAAACACCAAGTTTCAATAACAGCGACATCTTCTATGCAACAACTAAATAAAACAAAAACAAAAATCACCAATCTCTTCATTCCCCGTCAGAAACTGCAGAAAGCAAACAAATCCATTAAACTAAGTTATAGTGGGAAAAGATAATCAAACCTGTCAAATCAATGGAAAGTCCAGAGGGCGCTCCGTTATCATTGGCAACAGCCCGGATCTCTGTAGGTCCTCTTCTCAGCTTAACTGCCTCTGTTTTAAATGTCCTAGGTAGCTGTAAAGTAGAAGGCATAAAAGAAGAAGATTGCAGATGGGTTCCTCGTTTGGAAGCAAATGAGATAATAGGTGCCAGACTACAGGCTCCAGAGCGGGCAGTCATGGGAGCTGAAGTCGACTGAGAGGAGCCAAGTGCGACTCTAGCTAATTGAAGCCCAGAAACAGTTGCAGCAGCCATGGCTTTCAGGTACCTGTGCGTCATCATATTAGTATTAAAAACCACCACAAAGCACAAATGAGAGTTTAAGAGACATCAATGCCACAACCTAAGTTTCCGTTTGATCGATGCAAAACCTTCAGTAGAACGGAGCTGTGAAACGAACCTTGATTGTTTCTGATCCTGCTTGCAGGTTCTTGATCAAAACCAAGTGATATTTTCGAGCCTCGGGGACCAAACAAGAAAATGTGGACACGAAAGAAGAGTACCCGAGACAGTTGAAACTTGAAAGTATGATAGGTTGGGTGAAATATATACAGGACCAGTTTTGATTTGAGCTCTCGTCCTCCTCGTTTGTATCGGAGAGCTACTTCTGACAGTTGTCTGATCAATCAATTTTTAGTCTAGATTTAATTTTAAAATTTATAATTTCTCTGGAACTGGTGGGATAGTTGAAGTTTAGTTAGAAGTAGCTTGTTGGCACCTTGGTTTAATGGAGCTTTAGATCACGTATACGTTCAAGATTCTTGTGCCTACCCATGACCAGGCACAAAATAAATTTATGCCAATCAAATTAAATAAGGTTGATGGATCACATTGAATAAGGTTGGTATTTGTTGATAGACATTACCAAGAAAAAGAAAAAAGTCGGTTGACAAGATGTTGATATAAAGTATGTTTCCTAAATTTCATGAAATAGAATAGTATGAAATTAATTAAATAGATCAAATTAGTTGTCATTTACTTTAAGAGAAATGAATAAAATTAATTTCTTATTGAAAAAATTCAAAATTAAATGAAATTTTGTATTAATAAAGAAATTTATAAAATAAATTTTGTATTAATAAGGAAATTTATAAAAAATTTGATTATGAAATTTTATTTTTAAGAGTGTTTTTTTTAAATGATCTAGGTTGCGTGAAAGTTGAGCTTCCTCATTTGTTACCTAATCTAATTATAAATATGAGATATAAAAAGTTTGGGTGCTTTTTTTTATTAACTTATTTTATGTTAATTAAAAAGTGAATGAGTTATACTTATATATTTGAAGTAACTATTAGTATAAAGGGTTAGAATTTGACACCTAAAATGTTTGTCAGGGATCATTTTATCTATTAAATATGGTCTATATTGTATATTATTTTTTAGAAAAAATAAAGAAAATAGTAAAAAGTTTATATATAGTGTCTAAATGTCATTTTTTGCATGGAGAGATCAAATCCCTTGAAGTGCATGATAGATCTCAAGTTAAGATTAGAGCGGCTAGAAGCAAGATCTCTTTCAATCGAGGTATGGGGTTGGAAGACATAGAGATGCTCTCCTCCAGAGCTCTCGTTGGAAGGTTTGGATACTGGGCTATGTCGAAGACTGCCATAGTTGACTAGATGATGGAAAACCGGTTGCCCGTATTAAACTACCTATCGGATACTACCTCTCTCAATAAGTGTTGGTACACCTTTATATTCCAAACCACACAACATGCTGAACAAATTTTGGGACGAGTCTAGTTAGCAGAACCGGCTCACTTATGCTAAAATGTTGGCATATTAACTTCAACCTGGAGCTTGAACAGATAACTCTTAGACACATCTGGGTCTTATTACCTAATTTTCCATTGCAGTTCTGGAATAGGGAGCCATTTACGGTGGTGGGAAACACTTTAGGGTGTTTTTTGTTTGTGAATGAAAGTTGCTTCACTGCATTAGACAAGAGGGTTGGGCGATTCCTCGCCGAAATAGATGTCAATATGGGGTTACTAGAACAATTGGAGATTGAGTGGAGGGGAAGAGTTTTCACACAAACGCTAGACTACTGGAAGGTGTCATTCAGGTGCCTCCAGTGCAGACAAGCTGGAAATCTCATTACACAATGTTCATTTGGTCAGAGGAGTAGACAAGAACGGAGGTCGTCACCACATAGTGATAGCCAGAACATTGGACCTTTGGGCGGCTCCGATGAACAACTAAACACACCTCCCTCCATGATGGATTCGGGTAAGTCGTCTATGCCTGATTTTAAGGACAACAATTGTTCAACTTCTGTGAACTGTGTGGAGCCTAAGAAATTGGTCATTGTCCCCTACACAAACTCCATTGAGACTGTAAACGACCTGTCAAATAGGTCCACTACTCCTGGACATTTTTGGTTCGAGCTACCTATCTTTGGGAACTCGGGGTCGTCTACTATAATCGAGCTGAATGATACTGATTCGGCCATAGATAAGTCACACTCACTGGTTGTCCTAGGAGAGGTTGTCGTCTTGGGAACCTCTTTTAAGACGATACTTACAAAAAACCCTTTTCTCTAGGGGTAGCAATATTTCGACAAACTACAACTCCGCTAAGAAGACTTCGCCAACGGACCTCAACAACCACTCGATTCATACTAGGATAGGGAAGAACGGCAGGAAAGAGAAACATGTGGCCAAAGGTGCCTTGTTGGGGGGACTACAAAAGTGTACCTCAATGGAGGATGAGGGGATCGACTTCCTAGTGGGGTCAACAAAATCAAATGGTAGCATCACAGGCATTTTCAAGGCACTTAGAGCGCAAAAATCCCTTACTAGGTTGACCAAATGATCATACTATCCCTTAACGTGAGGGGATTAGGAGGGCATCCCAAAATGCTAGCGCTCCAAAGACTTTTAGATATTGTTAGACCGGTGGTGCTTTGTTTACAAGAAACTATGCTCTCGGGGGATAGAGCAAGAAGTATTTGCAGTAAATTACTGGATGGTTGGGAGATCACGACATTAGACTCTACAGGCCAGTCTAGTGGACTTTTGACAGCATGGAACCCCATACATGCTCGTTTTCTTCCTTTTATGATTTGTGGAGGCATTCTACTCAAGGGGGAAGTTAGAGACTTGGACTTCCCGATTAAGATATACAACTGTTACGGGCCTTATCATGACAGGTAGAGACAATGGGAACTCATGAAGGCGTTGGGATTACTTGCAGACACGTCACTCATCATAGTAGGGGATTTAAACCTCACGCTGGAGACGAGGGAGATTTGGGGTGAAAGGGCTCGAGTAGACCCCTTATCAAAATATTCCACGGACCTATTCTATAAGGTAGACCTAGTGGACATTGCTTTGAATCCTATTATCCCCACGTGGAGGAACGGTAGGGTAGGAGGAGCACAGATCGCTAAAAGACTTGACACATATTTGGTAATGGCTACACTTATGGGGAAGGGAGACAGGTATAGGTCCTGGGTCATAAACCAACATATTTCTGATCATATGCCTATTTCATTTCAATTGGAAGCAACAACTGGCAAACCAAAATACCCTTACAAATTTAATGCGGCGTGGATGTCGGAGACAGATTTCAAGCTTCTCGTCAATAAGAATTGCAGGACTCTGGGATTGTCATGCATGGAAACCCTAGTTTGAAAATTACAGGACTTAAAGCGAGAAGTGGTGGCCTGGGAAAAGATAATAATAAAAACTATTAGCTGCAGAGCTAGTGGAAATAGAGAAGCATATCGACTCCAGTTACAAAAATATTTTTTTGATGGATGACAGAGTTAAGGAGACATTGCTGACATTAGAAGCTAGAGATCATGTATCATGCTGATGGAGGAAGAATCGTGGAGACAAAATAGTAGAGCGACATGGATCCAACTTGGGGACCAAAACACTCATTTCTTTCATCAGTAAGTAGAGAACCGACGTATAAATAACTCTATTTGGGATTTGCTAAACACTGAGGGCATCCGGCTTCGTTCGCAGTAGGAACTAGAAGAGGGGGCACTTGCACATTTCAAACTTATGTTTACCGATCCGCACACCAACAACATCACCGAACAATTGGAGGTGGTTCGAAATTACCCTCAATTTTTTTCCGAGGAGGAGGGACTAGCAATTGCAGACCATGTCACACTAGATGATATTAAGAAGGTTCTAATGGGGTTTGAGAAAGTAAAGAGTCCAAGCCCGAATGATTGGACGGTCGAATTTCACCTAGGCTTCTTTGATTTTATTGGGCCATTAATTATGGAGGCAGTGGAGGAAACTAGACTAACTGGAAGAGTAACGAGGGCTATGAATGCTACATTCTTAGACTTGATCCCAAAGAACTCAAACCCGAAGGATTTCTCAGAATTTAAACCTATCTCCCTCTGTAATCTTATTTATAAGATCATTACTAAGATTATATCAATTCGGATGAAGCCCTTCCTCTACAGATACATCACAAAAGAGCAGTTTGGATTCCTGGAACAACGTTAGATCCACGATGTCATAGGGGTAGCACAAGAGGTAATACATTCTATTAAGGATAGAAATATGAAAGCGACGGTGCTTAAAGTGGATCTTGTTAAGGTGTAAGATCAAGTCAGCTGGTCATTTCTCAAATTGGTTCTATTACAAATTGGGGTCAACTTTGAGGCTTCGAAGTGGATCATGGGATGTATTACTACCACAAACTTCATTGCAATCATTAATGGTTCACCATCGGATTTCTTCACCGTTTCAAGGGGACTTAGGAAGGGGTGCCCATTATCCCCCTTACTTTTCCTCCTTATCGTAGAAGGACTCAGCCTGTTGTTACACAAAGCATTTCTTGAAGGAAGAACCACTTGGATAAAGGTAACACATGCATTATTCATCAGACATCTACTTTTTGTAGATGGTGTTCTTATTTTTGGCAAGGGAACCATTAATGAATGGAATCCTTTGAAAAGTTGCCTTAACACCTTTGGAGTGGCCTCAGGTATGGACATTAGTGCTCATAAATCTAGTTTTTATCTATTTGGGGTGGGAGATGATTTTACTGCTCAATTGAGGCAACTCTTCCCTTATCACTTCCACGATTTAGATGAAGGCTTCAAATAACTGAGTTTTTATCTCAAACCCAATTGCTACAAGGTGGCGGATTGGAACTGGATCCTTTTGAAGGTTGACCGAAAATTAAACTACTAGTGCAACAGGTGGCTTACTCTAGGGGGTCGACTGATTATTATGAAATTGGTAATGGAGAACTTACCGGTTTATTGCATGTCTCTAGCCAATATCCCCAAATCAACCTTCAGTCAAATTCGAAGGAAATGCTTTGATTTCCTCTGGGTTGGCACTCGGGAAAAACAAATTTTCATTTGGCCTCTTGGGAATCCTTAGCATTGCTGAAACAGTTGGGAGGTTGGGGAATTAATAATATATTCCTCTTTGGTCAAGCTCTCAAAGCTAAAAGCCTCTGGAGGTGCCTTTTCCATGGGGGGATTTGGAGCGAAGTTATTAGAACAAAATATCCGACAACTGGATCGTTTGAGTATTGGACCAAGAACAAATTATCCACTCAAAAGGCTTCTAACATTTGGAATGGCCTCTTAAAGGTGTCATATGTGGTTCTCAATTGGCTCACTTGGAGACCAGGAAACGATATGTATATTAGAATAGGGAGAGATCCTATCGCGGGCCATGACAATTGTATTTTATCTAGAGGCCTCCTTTCTCAACTAAGGAGCAGAGGTTTACTTATCCTACCTCAAATTGCAGTCAACCAGGGGATTCAATAGGACTAATCATTTTGGTACTCAACAACAGATCTATAACTGGATGGAGATTGGGGTGTAGAATGGGATCAGTATATCTTGGGTCTTAAACACTCGAGCATATGTTTAAACAATTCGGAAGACACACTGGTTTGGACTTGGAACGTGCAAACATGATAGGTAACATCAAAGCTGGCATATGAGGCGATTGTGATGGAGAATTGGAACAGTGAAGAGAAATGGTGGAAAAACTGGCTATGGAAATCAAGTTAAGATCTTTCGATGTGAAAAAAAGATCTCAAGTTAAGATGTAGGAGTCAGGATGGATCTATGATGGTTCAAGTTGTGGACAGATGCATCAAAGCTTTAGATGATTATGATTATGTACATGTATGTGTTTTAGATGAATGTCATCCTTTGAAATTTACTAAGTTTGATCTATAAAATTAGTTTGATAAAAAAACAAAACAAAACACCAGAAAATTTTCCTGATTATAGAGTTGAATAAAAGCAAAGTAATGAAAAAGGTGAATAATAACAAAGAGATATGATGAAGATATTGAATAATAGATGTATCTCATGAAGATATCGAATAACCTATAAATTATATAGTAATTGATCTCAATCCGTCTTCTTCAACTTTTATCTTAGACACACCCTCACATATTCTCATTTTTGTCATATCAATCATATGAAAATGGAGGTTTAATTAAACACCATCCAAAGATTTAACTCAAATATTGCAATAGAAGTGAGACCTTGTCGCTCTATCTTTCCAACATTAATAATTGATTTTTTTCATGTCAATTGTTAATCCCCGAGCAAGTCTCAATGTAATTGTCAGAGATATGGATCTAACTAAACTAGCTTACCTATCTATGCAAACAT
>NWUY0304661460.1:0-14622 GCA_004151065.3 Larix sibirica
TTGCTTGACCAAAGGTATACTTGCTTGACCGAAGGGAGGGCAAGGGAGGGCAAGGGGCAAACAGTTATCGTTCTAAAGAAGATTCATAAGAAAGAAGGCTATTCATAATAGTTCTCCCGTCGCTGGGTTAAAAACCTCAATTTTGGCAATAGGCAACGCGCTGATTGAATACAGGGTTGTTCCTTTCAAAGGTGGTAGCAGAACGAGGGCTTAGACAGGTGAGGTAGAAAACCTATTCTAAGCCCATTCCCCAGCTAGTTTGGTAATTGTTGAGTTATTCCGGTAGATCCAAAAGCCCTTCAACCGCGCATTTCAATAATAAAATCTTTGTTTTGAGCGGGGTCGTAAATGCCATCCACCCAACTAATCTGGTGCAGTACATACTTCTGTGATAGTGGTTGTTAGGTCCAGCTCACCTAACTAAAGTTCTAGGGCAACTAAAAAACATAATCCCACAACAGGTTCAAGGCTCCTCTGATCCATCTGACCATCCCTCCCTCCATCCATTCCATCCCATCATCCAGCTGCCCCTGTAATCCCATAATCGGGGGAGCAAAGGGATCAAAGAAAAGTCCTTGGCTAATGGAGGACCCCATCCATCCACTTCCACTAAGGTGAAGCAGTTAAAGTAAATATGACAAGTGGGTGCCCGAAAATTACTGAATTGTATCTATCGGCAAGGCTCGGCCGGGACAATAGTAATAGCGGTCTCAGCAGCATCTACAAGTGTAATTCCAGAGCTTTATTGGAAGCAGGTGCAAGGCTGTTTAGGGCATGTCCGTAAGTTGTGAGGTAGTGAAAGGTGTGTTGGTGAAGCCCGTCCTGCTAATTTAATGCTTATATAGGTAGGTACTGCTATTAACCTTTGATACTTGGCTGCTTGACTAATCAAATGCGCTAATTTAATGCTCGGCTTGGATACTCACTGGGCGGGAAACAGTCATTATCAGTGCTAGAACTCTTCTCACTGCAGCTACTCAGCGCAGCGACTCATCAGTCCTAAAAAGCCTCATTGTTGCTAAAACTCTTCTAAGTGATAGAATGAAGCTATACTCATCGAAGCTATACTCAGTGCCAAGTTGTCAGAGCAGCTAGTTTTTCACAGTCATAGTCGCTAGTCATAAACAGTTGGCTTCGCCGATACCCAGGAGTACTTGCCGCTAGTCATTGCCGGTAGCCAACAATAGCCGGGAGTACGCGCCTTAAGGTCAGTGCCCATCATTGCCGCTAGTCATATAGCCTGCTTTATTCGCTTATAGCTTATAGTACTTGCCGGGATTACTTGACCGTGCTCGCCGAGAGGAAGGGAAAGCCCCCCACAATACCCGACTCACCTTAAGCACGTTTCACATCCACCCAACACGGGAAGAAGCTAAGCTACGGGACGAGAATAAGTACGCGACGGGGACTTATAACCTATTAAGCCAGGAACACCTTATTCATAGGGGAGCCTTTACCCTACCTTTATTTTACCATACATACAACCTATCTACCTATAGACTTAGACCTGTTAACCCTAGACGGCTTGGATGAATGAAGCGCTTAAGAGGGAGGTACAACTATTCCCCTCTTATCAGGACCGGATCACTTCGTCCCTCACCCACCGATGGATGGCTCAAACACGTCTTCAGCGGCCATTTTTATTGCTTCCGACCCACTTTTTCAACATTGATAGGGTTTTGGTAAAATTAGAGTTCTACCCCGCACCTACTCGCACATTAGTAATAGATAGTCATTCTGAAACTATAGTCAAGGTCACGGGATCTTACCGTATAGCTGTGGGGGCCATCTGAACGTAGAATCCTAATTCACCAGATTAAGGCACTTTTCTTGTATGGATGGATAAAAAGGACCTTCTTTTTAATTGAAGCGCTTCCTTCCCTCTCAATGCCTGAGCATCCATCCGATGACTGACTCTTTCCGATACAGTAGGCTTTACAGCTCCTCACACCGCACCAAATTATGAATCGATCGGCTAATTCGAATGCTTTAAAATGCTTTTATTACGAATGGATCTGAATTTATATACATAATTACGCCATTGAAGAATTTATAAAATAAGAGTAGCGGATAAATTCACTAGTTAAAAAGTAGCCTATAAGGTAAATTCAGGAAGCAAAGAGGTGGCTTCTCAACTATTCGGATCACAAGCATAAGAGCCTAGTATCATTGATGGTAAATTCAGTACTCAAGGGTAGCCTATCCAGATAGTAAATTGGGTACCGGTGATACACTAAGTGTTTGTTGTCCAAGTGGGAATGGGAATTTTAGGAGTAGTAAGGTGGCGTCTCAAAATGGAGGGTACCCAATCCTCTAGGATGGATTTTCACTTTTCAATTTGAAGATAACATATATAACGAATCATAAGGCCAGGTGGAGAAGTGAAAAGCGGAGTTCACCGAGGATACTGGAGTTATGTATACTTCGACCATGAGGTCCCACGACCGGGCGGGCTTCATGCGAGATAAGGCTGGACTCACAAATAAGCAAGTTGCTATCTGATCCACGAAAACCTCCGCATCATATATAAGCGAAGCCGCTTTCCAAACTACAGCGGGGAGAGTTATTTCTTTCATTTCCCTCGCCCTACCCTACATCCATTGAAATTATATGCATGCCTATTCACCTACCCCAGCCCCATAAATAAAAATCTCATTAGTAATAGTGGTACTTTTCCAAGAGGGGGGGATTCCATAAAGCGTAGTGAGCCTCCCAGTGCTGTACTCGACAGTAAGGCAACGGTGGTGGCATCAAATAGAATACAGAAGGAGAGCGACCTTATATTGTATTGAATGGACCAACCTATTATCTATCTCTATAGTTAGTAAGCCCCTATCAGAATCCGACCCTCTAGCGGTTATCATTCTTTTATTAGGCCTTGATGGAGCGGAATTGTTTCTACCCTCTTTGCTAAAGCGTAATTACGTATAATAAATAAAAGGCAAATTACCAACTATTGCGCCAACCCGGGAGCAAAGAAACCTGGGTTATACCTTTCATACATACATCATAATACTATGAAATGAAAGGTTATAGTGCCAGTAAGACTCGCATGCATAGAGGTGCATGGAGGAAATGATAAAGGAAAGCCTTATAAGCTCACCTATTAATATAATTAACTGACTAACTGACTAACATAGTGATTGAACTGTGCTCCTTCGCTCACCTGATCATAGGGAGGGGGTTAGGTAATATTTTCCGAAAAAAATATTGAGTCTTTTTCACTTGCCCAAAAATACCTTTAGGGTACGCTACCACCATGAGTCCCCTCCGGGAGCCGAATCATTATCTGTAGCATAGCTTTCCAGATAGCCTTTCTTTCCGACCGCTTCCTTGTTGTTGGGTGTCATCGATAGCGCTTGCCGGGGCGGGAGTGATACTGGTTGGTGTTTGCTTGATCGCTGTAGCTTTTTTGGAATGGCCAAAGAATGAAGATACCGGTTCAAAAGGATCGCGGGAATGAATCGTGGGCTTGATAGCTTCGATTGACTCCAGGAAAGGAACAAGGGCACAAGAATCTTTATTAGATTACACGGTTCAATTGGTTCTTTCGATCGCCGGGATTGCTCGTTTGGGCTTTTTCGATTCGATTGGATACAGCGAATGATGGATGATGGTGGCTCAAGAAGATAAGTTCAATTGGGGGATCGATTCGACGAGAGTGCTCGTGGTTTGGGATTGATTGGCTCGCCAGGGTGGGTCGTTGTTTTGGATTGATCAATTGGATTTCCGGGCTATTGAGATACTGGTGCTTAATCGCTTCGCTTGTCTACGGGGATTGATGGACAATAAGATCGGTTCAATTTTATAATCGCTTGGAAACAAGGGCAAATGGACAATAAGATCGGTTCAACTGATCACTTCGATTGCCCCCAAGGCATCCTTTAATTCATGCTGGCAGGAACTGGGGAACAGGCTTCTATGAAGGTCGAGTTGTTGACGGCCTTCCATACATGGGATTCGGATTCTTGCAAGTCGGATGGACGGGAGGGAAATAAAAAAAAAATGATCGAAGGGGCGGGCTCACTCGCCGCAGTTATCTACATAACACCCCCGGCTCACTTTTCCATTCCGTAAGGTCTCGCTCTATGGCCGGGAAGACGTAAATAAGGGGCTGGAGATCGCCTCCCAACTATCTATTTTATCCCACCTATTGTTTCATCCGTTCGTTCCAATGATCCTCCTATCGCTATTGAAATGCTACTTTAATGCAGGCAGACAGTAAGCGGGCGTAACCACGTACCACCTATCCAACACAAGTGGTATTCTGGGTGTCAGCACCAGATTGGTGTCAGCACCGGGAGTCACCACCTCACCTGCCTTGGGTGTCAGCACCAGATTGGTGTCAGCACCGGGAGTCACCACCTCACCTGCCTTAAGACACTAACTTACCTGCCCTGCGTGAATGGCTCAAACTAGTCCCTCTTCCTGAGTGTATCTAGCCCTTCCATTCTAGGCTTATGGTGGCTTAATAGGATAACAGTTCAGTAAAGGAAAATAGTATAAATAGCTATTATAGTGGTGGTACCCAATTATTATATTCATTTTGATTAATAAAACTGCTGCCCCTTTAGGAGGGTAACCCATTTGTAAATAAAAGGGATATTATTACTTAGTCAGAATGCCATTTCATATTGTTTTATCTCTGCTAACTTGGGCTCGCATCGATATGTTTTAACATACGCGCGCATTAAATTAAACCCGTCCAGTCCGACCCAGTCCGCTTTCTGTTCAATCTGCACTTGCCAACCTGGAAAATAGTGACGACTGGTTGCTCCTTCTATCTCCGGTTTTTATAGAGCAACTACCCGCCACACGCCCCGCATTCTTTTATTACATACGCCCCCAGAAAGAAGGATTGCTACCGAAACAGGAATATTTCGATTTATCGACTTGATATATTGAATTAACTGATAACATAGTTGGAGCTGGGGCACAACGGGGACGAATAAAAGCCGACACCTGCCAAGTACGCGTAAGGAATAAGTAAGATAAGTATACCCGCCCAGGAAACGTATTACAAATATGTTATGTTAGGTGGTCACCAATTAGGATATCCCAATTAGGAGGTGTAAGAGGTACCCTATAGACGGTGGTCAAAGATAGCCTGAAGGTTGTCGCCCAAAGCCTGTTGCCAGGAAGTCATCTTCGATAGCCCCAGTCAGTTACAATAATTTCCCAAAGCAGCGGTACCTCTAACCTATGCCCTATGCCTTCTGCCTTTAAAATAACTTAAGTATTGATTTGGTGGGGGGGCTTTGGTCGAGCGCTGCTTTGCACCCCTTGGTAAGACTAGCGCAATTCAGTGCTTTTTGGTTTTATTATTTAAAGGCTCCTATTTTGCCAATAGCAATACCCAATAGAACTAGCTATTAGACAAGAGCTCCCCCAAGCCCAATAGCGAGAGGGAGGAAGGAAGGACAAGAGCTATATTATACAATACCAATAGCAATTTGCCAGGAGCGCTATTTTCATCTCGCGGAAAGGAGAATGAGTGCCCTCCGGGGGCCAGCTCTGCGAACATTAGTGGGGCCATAATAAGCTTATATAAGTGTTTGGTTGACAAGAGCGGATACACATTACACTTTCTGTTAAAGCTGCCCTTTATGCTTGACGTTCTATCTGATTCCCCTGTATTTACACCAGGACATACGCTTTTAACCTTGCCCCTTGTCAGCCCGCTACATACAGCAGCAGCACTTACAGGGGCCTCCGGCTCCTCTATCCTGGAAAAGTACCAGGATGCTAAACATAATATAAGATTTATAACCTTTTCATTGCAGCTTTAGAGCTTGGTTACACTATACAATTACACAATCAGGTGGGGCCGATTAGGTACCTGTCGCCCAATTATTTTACTCAATTAGGGAGGATGATTGCTACCGCTCGATTATACAACGCCTCCATACGCCCCGCATTAGAAATGATACCGCTTTGTCCTCATGTGGAAGGATCGCTATCGCAACCATATATTGGAGAGCGCTTATCGCCTTGCGCTTGCCCCTTTATTTATAACCGTACCTTGCAATTATCCCACTTCAACCGGACAGAAGCATCGAACCTTGAGGTTTGAAGGATGGATCCACCCTTTTGCCCCTGCTTATGCCCCCAAGTCGGATAATGAGAAAGAGCTAATGCTTGTCTTTCCTTTACTTACTTATAATTATATATTATTTTGGCTGAGGGAGGCTTGAAGAGGCTGGTTTATGGCTTTCTATTAAATATGCTTTCCCCCTTTACGTTAACCCATGCTGTTCTTTATGCTATTGCTGTTCACCCATTCCTGCTTTCTGTTCAATCTGCACCAATACTCATCAGCGCAATAAACTGGATTTTATTCTCTAGAAAACATAACCTTTTAGAACGTTTCTCTCTGATAATCAGGTTTCGCCTAGATTGATCTCAATCAGCGTCAGAGTCCTAACTAGCCCCCCCCATTACGCTCTAAGTTCATACGGGCATTAGCTTTTGGAACCCATTATAAACAAAAAGAAACCGCTTTATTTATGGGAGGCATTGTGTTTAAGGTTTTGAAGGAAAACGAGCAAATAGGCCTTGTGAGGCGGTTAGGCGGCGCAGTAACTCAAGGGCCACGGGCAGATAATGTAGCAGTGTAAGGTAAGGTATCGCCAATAGATAAAAGGCATCTGCTTGTTACTTAAACTGCTGGGGTCAGTTTATGCCAGAGGTTATGTTGTATTGAAGATGGGCTGCTTGCCTCCTTATAGGGGTCTCAATATAGCCTTGCCCCTAGTAGGGCGCTTGGTTTGAGCAATCTCAATGGATCATACACTCCACACTTGGCAGAAAAATTGGAAGAGGTTTCAAATAACACCCGATTGTTCTCTTGGTTTTGGCTTGCTTGCTTTCTTATAGAATACCTGGGCCCAGCAAGAATGAAGTGGGAAAGAATTGACAAAACATCCTCCCCCTAGACCTTGGCGGGATAGCAACCTCCGGGTCCTCATTTCACATTTTGCCTTAGTCACAACATCAATTTGAGGGGAAATATGAAATCCTACTCATCGGGGCAATAAAATGGAGATTCTTGTGAATAAACTATACCTTTCAGTTGTTCGTTTATCTCTGTCTTATAGCCAGGATTCCTTGCTTATAGCCAGGCCATAGGCAGCCGGTCCTTTCAATTGTGGCGAGACCCGCCGCCATGCATACCTAGTTAGTTCGACGTAAACTTTTATTGATACACCAGAATTCCTTTTATGGAAGTTTCTCTATATGACTAGGATGCCATCCATCGATTCGAAGTTTTATAAATCCGCTAATGGCCTCTATGCTTGCTGTCATGCCATTCCCCTTTGTCCCCCACCAGATGGAGATATCAATGGAGTGAAAGTTGCCAACAGAATAGAATAAGGTAAGTCCGCCAAGTCAACCAGTCCGCCCTGTACACATAGGAAATATGAAAGTCTACTCGCTACGGGGCCTATTTTACCTGATACTCTGAGGCTCCTCCTAGACCTAGAGTTGATGCCAGACGGGAAAGCATAGATGTGTATGCTTTTTACTTAAAAGCATATCGAGCCATGTTTACAGCTGACGATATTGATTGATGAGTAAATGGATATTATCATATATAATGTCAGTTACCGCACCTATACCTTAAGGGATATAGCCTTAGGATAGTTTATACGCATAGCTACCATCTGAAGCACCACCTTTCGAGGCAGGCACAATTGATGGTAGAACAGATCTTTCAAAATAATCTCATTCAACATTACCTAGAAGCTTTGGTCAGTCTGCTTATAGTAGCTAATTGTACAATAGTGGTTAATTATAACACAATGTTGAGAGAATGAACCAGATTAAGACGCCTGAACGAAAGAGAGAAACCAACTAGAAAGGTCTTGAAGAGGCCTGGCCTTTAGGTCTGGAACATGAGCAAGGACGTGCTGCAGGAGGGCCGCTTACACAGTTGGGTTACACCTTTACTGGAGCTACAACGTTGGGAGCAGGCAACAAGTAAGCTTGAAACAGATATTGCAATACCTTCTTATTCATTGGTTTTGCCTAATTCAATCTCTTTTTATAGAAACAAGGCATAAAACCAAATTTAGTGCCCCGACGAGTGAGATTTACCATCTGACCTTAAATAAAAGCTATTTAATTAATTAAAAACGAAGATGTTTTCTGTTGCCGGTGGTAACTATTCCTCTCTCTCGTAAGATGGGGCTGTGGTCGGTGGGAGCGCTTATCTCGGAAGATGCTATCAATTTGAAATTCAAGTAAAAGTCCATCCCTTCCCTTCATACCTGAGGATCTAGGTTCGAGATGGAGTTGGAGGTCTAGGTCTAGTTTCAAGGGTTGAGTTCAAGGAGGGTTGTGGTTCCGTCGAGTAGTTATGGGTGCTATGGTTATGTATCCTGGTTAGTCTTCATTCATCCGCCCGTGGTATTGCCTATCTTGGTAGCTGTTTCCTGTTGCCCATGAGGGCGCCTATCGCGTAAGATTGGGCTGTAGTCCGCCCGAAAGTAATAAAGTAATCAATATTTATTCTATCCAGGCAAGCATGTTTCATATGTGCAGCTATGACTGGCCATGTGGAGTGGCCTTATCCCCTGTGTATTATGTATGGCAGCTATGACTGGCTATGTTGGGTGGTATGTGGGGCTTTTAATTTGTTATGAACCTCTTTCTTGTGACTTAACATATTTATCATTACCAAATACTGAGAAACATTATCGAGTACAATAATCATCGAGCTATAGAGTACCACCAGCATTGACAGCATCAACTATAGACTATCAGCAGTAACTATTGGCTCTGAACCTAATGGCTGTGCCTCACTAACTAATTAGGTCCTTACCGTCCCTGCATAAAGCAGTGATAAGCACACGAAGCTAGAGCGACCAGCCACCGTGCCTTTTAAGACCGCATTTTGAACCGCCCGACAGCCTGTCGCGTTCATTGTAAACATCCACCATCATGGGAAGGTAAAAAAAGATTGAAGCTTAGCGAACCAGAGCTTAAGCAGAAGTGGTGTTGCCGAAGTGAACGAGTAAGTGGTTTTGGTGAGGTGCATCAATTAGGAGTTATTGATAAAATTGATATAAAACATATACAGAGCGGGGTGGGCCAACGGACGGACTACAACCGCCTCTACTTCTGTCCATCCTTCGTTCGTGGTGTTACGTAGTCGTATTTATCTCTTAAAGGAACTAGCTCTCTTACTTGATCTGATCTTTCGTCCTCATCATTCCCCAGCGAATTAAAAGAGAAATAGATAGACCGGCTCCCCTATCGAAGTCATTCATTCGGCACAGTGAAGCAAGAGCAAATTACCCGAATGTGTCTCCCATTGCTGCTGATGAAGATAGATGAGTAACCCCACCATCCAGCTTATTTACCACTGCTTTCTCCTCTGTAATAGTTTCTGGCTTCGCCTAAAAGTCCCGCCCCTATCCTTTAAATTGATGGATTCCCAGGTCTTTTTGACTCTCACTGTTGGAAGATTATTGAAGACGACCTGGTCAGGGCGGTTCACAATTTCTTTGCTGAAGGCGCTGTTAAGCCCTAAGTTTGAATTCCAATTTGTAAATTCAACTTGACTTGTACCTGGAACAGAGAATAAGGGTATCCAATTGAAATCCAGGCACTGTTTTCTATTTGCGGTTAGATGTGCTCGGCAGATGCTAAAGCCAGAGCGTGATGGCAAGAGTTGATCGAGCGAATAATCACAGTTCTCAGCTATCACATTCAGAAAGACTACTGGCTTCACTCAATTAAAGAAACTATACCCTTACAAAACGAAGTAGTACTCCCACACAGTTGTTAAATTTTCATTTCATTCTCGACTCTATCCCTGACTGGGTGTTTGATTTCAGGCCCTTTCGAGGAGGGTATCTGATTGGTTAATGTCAGCCCGGCTCGCATGGACTTCCGGTGTTTCTTAGTTGACAACTGCATTGTAATTTGAAGTTCTCTAGTTACTCCTGCACAAGCAACAGCAGTTATGGATCTGCTTGAGGAGCGCTGGTAAGAATGGATCGGGGAGATGCCCTTGAAGATCACTTACCCAGCTCTGGAAGGACATGAGTGGAGAATTGTCACCGGATTTGATCCAAAAAACACACGGCGGAGTTACCTTATTGGTGAGTCTTGGCCGGGTTAGTGTTTCAGTAAGAAAACATTATTGTACGTTATTTTTTATTTCAATAGTGCAATTTCAAAAATGAAAGGAAAAAGATGCTTGTACGCACATTAGATTTGCTAACTCAATTGATCCTACTGTGTCTAGATCAGGGTTCCCGTTTAAGAAAGCTGTGTTAGCTTTGTATTGGCTCCCATCTTACTTAACGGGGCCCTTAGTTGAATACCGATCCAAATTGTGTTCAAATTGGAACATACACTTTTTGCACATTATAAGCCGGGACCTGGGACAGACATCAAGCCGGCCTAGGGCGTTAAACGTCAAAACTTTGCCATAGAATCTATTTCCTCGCCAAGTAGCTTTGTACAAGTTGAATAAGCGATAGCTCACGCAAACGCTATTGAAAGTTAAGTTCAGTGTTCGAAATGGAGCGGCTAAACTCCAAGCATTACCCGCAGCAAATGAGCCTGAATACATGATTCTAGGATTCTACCCTGACGGTTCCCCTGATTTTCGAGGTAAATACTCAGTCCGAGAAAAACAGATCATACATATGTGATTGCAAAGAATGTTTCTTGCATCATATGGGAGTATAATTGGAAAAGTCAAAGCCTGAGGAAAGTTTCCAAAAAGAAGTATGGCGAATGTACCGACAAAGTTGCCATGAGATTGAAAAAAGGTAGAGCAGTGTGAAGCCCGAGCCCAGCTTGATCTATTAAAAATGCAGAAGCAGCAACAAGAGCATGGACAGTTAGCAGGATCTTCGATGGAATTCGATTATGCAAGCCAATTGAAGGTAGCCAAGCAGAATTGGTCCCTTCTTCCAAGCACGGATTCCATACTCCAAGCACCCTAGGATGAATATCTTGAAGATTCAGATATCCCCTCACCTGTTCTCAAACCAAGCTGGTTATTGTCATCAGAAATAGGCACAGTAACACAAGCAGAATGGGAAGAATGCCTCGCTCTGGAGCCATTTCCGAATATTGATTACGTTCAGGACTTGTTGAAACAGTTCGACGAAAGAGATCAGACAACTGCTCAGAACTTTGGCTTTGCGCATCACGAATGCAACACGCTTTCAGTGATCCCGTCACAACCATGCGCGTTATCCTGTTCTTCAAGACTCACCAGTCTTCCGGAGAACACTACCCTCGGGTAATTCAAAATTCCAGCCCTTCCTCATCACAATTCCCGCAGCATTGGCCCAAGCAGCTACTCCAACGTCACAAAGACAGTTATATGCCGGTTCATGAAAAGAAACATCATTGCAAGATACAGGCTCCCAAGGAAAAGGGATTGGTGCGTCACAAAGCACTCATGAGAGGCAAAATACTTGAAGAGGAATTCTATATAACACTTGGGGGGCATCCCGTTCTCACCCGAAGAACATTCGACCAAGTCGCGAGGAATCCCCAGAAAGAAAGTAAAGGCCCTCTTGCCGTCTTTCCCGGACAAAGACGCCAAAGCATCCAAGTCATAAGGAAGCCGCAAGAGCCGTCCACATTCCTCCAAAGTGGGAACAAGCTCAAAGCCTCTAAAGCGGAAACAAACCGCTTCCCGATCCCAATAACCAAGGATTCTATCAATGGTTGATGAACTCTGACTGGAAGAAGTGAGAGCAAATTGCCGAACCTTTCACGGAACCGAGGAACATCCTCCGCATCAAGATACTTCGCCCAATTGAGAAGAAGAAGAATGGGAGATAGAGAAGGAAAGTTGCGTCTTCGTCTGCTAGATATGAATTACCGGGGTATAAAAGAGGAGCTAAACCTCTATAAGGTTTTGATTACTTACTTTAGGAGAGTAAGTACTTTTTCACTATCTATATCTCTAGATAGAAGGACTAGGCTAGTCAGGAGAGGAGGGTCCGAAGGAGTCTTGGCAGTCTTCCTTGCTTCTCTTACTCTCTGCCTCTGCTCTTCCCTAGAAGCACTCTTAGCCTCATGGAACTACAGGAAATAGAAAACTAATGAAGATCGCACTCTCGTTCAAAGCCTTAAGGGAGGACCTATAGGGAAGATATAAGAGAAAGAGAACGTTGATTTAGTACACTTCCTTATACAACTACCAGAACTTTCACTTTAAGGAAGTGAATGCGGAGTCCTAAAAAAAGCAGGAGAAGACGATCAGACGAAAGATGAGAAGACACAAAATATCGTCTGCTGCTAACGTCTTCGTCTGCTCAATACTAGCTGCTCAAAGGCACGTAGGAAGAATGACAACTAACTAGCGTATAACTAGCGTACGCAGACTCAGATACTCGATCTAACTACTCGAGATACTCACAGGCGGGAGGGAAGGGGAAGAACTGCTTTATTTATTTAGTTTGAAAGTGAAAATATTATATAACCAGGGTAAGGCTAAGGATGAGCTTCTACCTGACAACAACTACGTTTATAGCCTATAAGTGCTCCTTTTATGTAAGGGTATTTTCACTCCACCTCGCTTTCGACCTCAGCTCCTATGCTTGCTGCCTACCCTTAAACCATAAACAGAATACCAGTTTCCGACCGGACAGGAGAAAGAACTAGAGTTTACTTCTTTGTTGGACCGACAGACCGATCAAGACCAGTTGCGAGCAATAGTGTCTTACACTTTCCCAAAGACCCATACACGAGCGATTCGCCATAGTCCAATCGATTGAGGAGGACAGCCAATGACCGAGCTGGAGGTGGGAATACAGATTATATAAAAATAGATTCTTCCTTTGATCTCCTCAGAAGGCCGGATTGATACTTATTATCAATCCTTGTGGGAGCTTATACCCCCGCTTTAACACGCCCTCCCTCTTATAAGGATAAATGCCCATACTATTGAACTATAGCCCCCCTCTACGAGATGAACTCAACAGAGAAGAGGGGAGGGACACATATTTATTATTCAAAAGAATAGAGAAAGCTTTTAATTAACCCCCTCGCTTAACAACAAAAGAAGAAGAAAGATGAACTGGAACAAAGCCAGCAAGGGATTCACAATTAGCGGATTAGCTAAACTAAGCAAGCAAAAGGCATGAGCGGCAAGAATAAAGGGCATGCCCGACCCGAGCTCCTACTCCTAGGCCAGGGCCAGAGGAGAGGAGAAGAAGGAAATGAAAAGATTGAAAATTATTGATTGAAGCGCTCCTTCGGACCCTTACTTTCCTAATTTCATAAACGAACTCAACTGTCTCGAGTGAAGGAACTAATGCCAGCTTCTTGTACTCTTCGTGATAGTTAGCCCGCCCCTCTGAGTTCGACTTGAGGAGTGAGCTCTAGTTCCTTTTCTTACTCACTCGATAGTCGTAGCTGCAGTTGTAGCTTCCTTTTCTTGTGTTGAGAGCAAGGTCTTCCTCATCTTACTAAAGGTAAGTAATACATTGTCTTTAATCCACTTAATAGTCATCTATTTGCGCTTGTCTTTCCTTTACTGCGAGTCGAGCTACTGATCTGTCTCTGTCTCATCTTAGTTACCAGCAGGACAGATAACATAGTAACTGCATGGTGTAGGTCAGATGCAAGATCAAGACCCTGATGCGCAACGTCGAAACCCCGTATTTTTCATGAAAAAAGAATTTACCTTCATACGAGCCCACTGGAACTAGAGCATCTTGTCGAAAGCCCGTACCCGTCTTTTTGATTAAAACCTCTTCTTACCTTATTCTTTACCACTATTAGCCAGGAACGATATCCATTTCATTCCTTGCTTGGGGCTTGGTGGGATTCCTCGCTATCAATCAATAGAAGAAAGAAGCTACTTGAAGGCAGGACTGTAAGAGGGATGAGACCTACCTATTACAATCCTCACTAGATGAGGGAGGGAATCAAAAAGGCAAAAGGCTGCCTACTATCCGGACTGGACTCACTCAGGACTTCCATATAGAGATATAGAATAGAAAGGAAAGGGCAAAGTCTGACTCTATTACTTACTAAAGGCAGGAAGAGAGGACTTATTATCCCCGCTCTGCCCTTGGGGGAGAAGCCCATATTCGGTTCAATTTAGCGGCAAGGAAGAGCACTTTGAGGGAGGTTCAATTGACAGAAAAGAGAAGAGGTGATCCCCAGGATTATGTTACTCAATGATGCATGATGTTACTCGACGATGGTGGTGATCCCCAGCATGGAGGTAGGTCCCGATTCATGGTTGACTATACCCGATACATTAGAATATCCGTTCACCACCGGGATGGTAAGGGAAGAGGCCGGCCGACAGTCGAGTCCCAGGATGACGGGAGGTTAGGGAAGTACTCTATGAATGATGTTACTAGATGAGGGAGGTTCGATGATGATACTCGATGAGGGCGCTACTCAATGGCCGGTACTAGATGCCAAGTATTGATCCCCAGCGAGGTCCCGATTCACGGTTGACGATACCCAGTTGTATGTACCTGTTTCCCCATCCCAGTTGGACGTTACCTGTCGTTGCCGTACCCAAAAGGAGGTTTCATGCGTTACCAGTTCGACGTGCACAGTAACGAGGCGGTTCTAAGTGCGTTGCTCGATACCACGTGCCCAATTCGATAACGTATAGCCTGC
>NWUY0304662533.1:0-10700 GCA_004151065.3 Larix sibirica
CATTGATTAGGGTCTCCCCCTAGGTTTGGAGTTAATCGAAGTGTTGAGAGGTTAAACTGTGGTAACATTGGGTTTAACTCTCTCCTCAGCTTACCATCACTAGCACTAGGTCTACATAGCCTTGATTTGCAAAGGCGTGCTAGTTTGAGTGGTAACAAGGCCCATACCAAGCGAGGTCGAACCCTCTCCATATGAAGCTCTCCAATGAGCCTAAGCGTAAACACCCCTCGGAGCTAAGGGACAAGCAGGATTTCACACCACTCATCAAACCATTGATCACATCTTTACCCTTCGGGCCACAATTGAGAAGGCACGACATCGATCTTCGACTAATTCCCGAGAGAAGCCCTCTTCCAAAGGCTCATCGACATTGGCATCACCCATACCTTATTGATTGCCATCATGCACCTCTATGAGTCGGTTCTTGGTCGCCTCACTCGATTCTTGGTCACCTCTACACAGTTCACAAGATGTTAGACTTCATCAAGAGTACCATCGGAGTTAAACAGAACCGCCCCCTGTCCCCAACATTGTTTGGGATTTATATTGATGATGGATGTCTCCAAGACAGTGATGGATGTCTCCTCCATCAGTTTATGATGTCTATCTTGCTTTTCGCTAATGATGTGGTCCTCCTAGCCTCGTTTCCAGCAAGATTACAGAGACAATTGGATACTCTAGCTTTCTTCTGCGTCCTTCGACAATTGATGATCTACCTGGGTAAAACCAAGGTTATGATCTTCAACGAGTCGAAGAAGTCTGTAGACCTTCATTTCTTTTTCAAAGGGGGGGGATCGAGATCACCAACGCCTACACGTACTTGGGAGTACGATTTTTAGGACCCCATTTCAAGTTGTGACCGACCCTCCAGCCTCAAATTGCCAAGGGTTATGGGTCTTTGGCACTTCTCAAGAGGCAGTGTTTTCGTCACCATTTTCAGGACATCTCATCCAAGATTTTCAGGACATCTCATCCAAGATGTCTCTCATGGACTATCTTATCCAACTCATTATTCTCTATGGCTCAAAGATTTGGGGGTCTTCCTCACTAGAGTCTAATTGGACCTCTCAGTCGAGAGAGTCCAAACCCTTCACCTCCGGATCATTAGTTGCAAGCAGACAATTCATGATCACATCATCCTATCAAAGTTTGGGGTTCGACCCTTCCGACTTGAGATAGTGATCAAACTGGTCTCTTTTCTACATCGCATAAGAGACTTAGCCAACTCAACGAAGGGGCGAGATTGGCCTGTACCTGGCTTAATGCTCTTCTGAGACCATTGCCCTCTCTAGCCCATCGAGTCGAGCTCGAGGTTGGTTTGCAGGGGTTTTAGATCTTTTAGGGTCCATGGGCATTCAATTTGATTGCCTACCTCCATTTCAGTATTCCTTGGATGTACCTGGCCATCTACCAACGAGATAGGTGCTAAACAAGATCATCAAAGATGACATTTATAGGCAGTTTATCTAGACCACTTGGGTTAACTCTCTTGGTGGGTTATGCCCAAAGATGGCATTTTATGTTGAGCATTTTTTGAAGTTTAGGGATGGGCTCGTTGTTCAACCACAATATACATCCTGGCACTGGGTACATGCTCTTCGCATTCCTCTAGGCCAATTCAAAATGGGCTCTCATAGACTTCGGGTAGAGATAGACCACCAAATCAATCGACCGTCCAAAAAGGATTTGTTAGTTATGCTAACTACAAGAGGTTGATCATGGGGAGCACTTCATCTTTCGATGCCCCATTTACTATAATATCAAGGGGCGGTTTCATTGCTTATTCAAGGGGACTCAAACCCTCACGAGCTTATATCCAAATCAACGGTGTCTAGCCTTATACATACAGGAGGCCCTCAAGCTCTGAGCCCATATTCTTCAACCTCCTACAAGAGCAAACCTTATTCAACAGATCACCTCCTCCTTCTCGGTGCTACCCTCAAGAAGTGGCACTAAGAGACAGACCGACACCAGCGCAGCCCTGGACTCTAGATCAATGCGAATCCATAGGACCTCCCCTCATCCCACAAGATTTCAACGACATGGCCATACCAAGTCCCCTTCTGAGAGAAGGATGAGATACCCCAAACCTTGTCAATGCACTACCTCTACCAGTCAGCAACACAACGAACGATCCATGCACCCCACCAGGTCCCCCTTAGGACAATCGACTATACTCAGCTTTCTTCATTCGGCCTCGGATGGTAGGAGAGATGGATACATTCCTTGATAGATCTACTCCCTTTTTTGGTTCCTCTTGTCCTTGGATCTTCTTCTCCTACTATGTACCCCATCATCACGTAGGTATCTAAGCTCGAGGCCGAGGGTTCTTCATGCCTCGAGGTAGATTTCACTTTCTACTAATCTACCTTATTGCACTTTACTTTTTGCATCTCACCTTTTATTGGAGACCTTTTAGTACTCCTGTATTGTATTGACATCATTGTACTCGGCAATCCCGTTGACCTACTTTTGTGGTCATTAGTCGGACATTAATAAAATTATCTTATCTTATCTATATATCTATCTTACTCCACCACATCATGGGATGCGAGAGGACAACCCCCCAATCCATGATCAAAGCAAAGTTTGCAGCACACCCATTTTGGATCATAACTATCTTCAAACTGTTAGAGTTATCTCACATCACCTCCAAATATTTTTCAACTCCACATCAAGCAAACACCAATCCCCATATCTTGCCTATCAATCTTCATAAGCCATCACTTAGACTACCCCTCTTCCAGGAGAAAACGATGCTAGAATTTTCAATTTTCTTATTTACTTCCATCAACCAATATATTAATAGGTCGCCTTCCCATGTTCAAGTACCTCTTTGGATGCTCTTGGTCACCTCCTACCTAACAACCAAGAGATGAATGGTATTACCATGAAGGATATTTACAAGCGATATATCCATGTCACTTCGACCACCCATCTTGGGGATTACAACCCAAGATGGATTTCTTTGCAAAGCACTTCTTGTTGCTTGTAGACAACCTCATTGTGAGGTCCGCTTACACAATCGAATAATAGATACATGGACTCAAGATCCCACCAGGCCATTTTTAGTGGGCTCTCATCAAGTTCAAGTGGAAGCTGAGCACTAGATACCATGAGAGAATACGTTATGTCAAATATTCCATATACATGAGGCATAGACAAAGGAGCACTTTATTTTCAGATGTCCTCATTACTACGAGGTATGTGGTGTGTCTATGGCATACAATATAATTTCAAGTATTTGACATTAAATGGAAAAAATTTATTTTATCTCATGATATTTTGAACATTTATGCATCTTTAAAGATGTTTTATTGTTCAAGTGTTTCAACTAGCCTTGCCAAGATGTCAAGTTAAATCTCCATTTTGGGTTTGTAAAGTATAGGCTACACAATTGAGTGTAACCAGTGTAGCAAGTGGTTAGAATTGTTTTATTTATTAAAGCATTCAAACATTACCTTTGCCTAGAAGAGATTGAGACAAAAGGACATAGCCATACGTGTTGCTTCCCACATTTTATTATGTAATTTATATTATCATTTTTAAATATAAAGTTATAATCAATTTAAAGAAAAAAACTTTAAACTAAGTCGATTTACATATATATTGCTTTTGAACTTGAGATTATAACATCAACTTTTGAGAAGATGATGTGGAGGGGGACCAAGAGTCTCTAAGATGAAAAGGGCAGTTGTTGGCACCCTATAGAACATGGATAACATATCAAGGGTAGCATAAGAGCAATGTGAAGATAGAGATTATGGACATGATAAGAGCAAAGAAAGGATTTGGAGGAAGGTGTCAAAGAAATCGTAACAAACATGGGATGATGGCAATCAATGAGACGAAATGGAGGTGGAAGTTATGGCACAATGAGAAAGGTGAGAGAACAATGAATCTAGGTTGGTTCTAGTCTCACTCAACTACATAGAACTCGGAACTCACAACTATAAATAAAGAGTCAAGACTATCTTAACACAAAAAATAGATAGAAATACTCTCTTTTTATCTCCCTATATAACAGTTTTTATCTCTCTAGTTCTTTCATATATAGAGAGAGATTTTTATCTATATTTGTTAACAAATAGTATTACTATTATCATTTGTTATAAGTATTATATTTTGTAAGCCAACATATGATGATGTAAGTGTTACCCACGTGACAAACGTAGCAATATCTCTATCATATTGGATTGTAGATGCACCTCACTACTTTCAATTCAATAATTGTCTCGAAAGAAATGAGGCAAGCTCTCCAACCCTGAATGAAAAAGAAGTATGGATCTCTCGCTCTTATAGAGACAATGTTTCCACCATTTTAAAGACAACTCATCCAAACTAAACCCTCGTGAACTCCATCATTAAACCTATAGTTTCATATGGCTTCAAAGGTATGGGGGGCAAGCTTACCTAAGTCAAATTAGGCGCATATCGAAAGAGGTCAAACCCTCTTACCCCACTACATCATCAAATGCAAGAGGACAATCCCCCAACCCATTATCCAAGCAGAATTTGCAACACACCCATTCTGATTCAAGACTATCTTCAAACTAGCAAAGCTATTGCATCACCTCCAAATATTTTAAGATAGCAACAAGGAAACACCAATACCCATATCTTGTCTATCGATCTTAGGAGACCATCACTTCAACCTAACCCTCTTCCAAGAGGGCACGTGCTAGAATTGAAAGTTTTCATGTTTCCATTAATCAACCAATATAACAATAGATTGTCTTCCCTTATTCAAGTACCTCTTTGGATGCTCTTGTTCACCTTGTGTCTAATAAGTCGGAGATGAATGGTATTATCAAGGAGGATATTTACACTGTAGGTAATAAATCTAGGTCACTCGGATCACCTTTCTTGGAGATTTCAGACCCAAGATGGTTTCACCTCATAGGGCAATCTCCTTAAATTCGACACTGGATACATGGACTCAAGATCCCACTAGGCCAATTCTAAGTGGGCTCTCATCAAGTTCAAGTGGAAGCTAAGCACCAGGTACAACAAGAGGATAAGTTATGTCAGATCTGCCATATACATGAGGAAAAGACAAAGGAGCACTTTATTTTCAAATGTCCCCATTACTATGAGATACATGGTTGATACTATTGCCTATTTAGAAAGTTCAATAACTCACTCTCCAAAAATTTTCGACACCCAAACCAACAATGCCTAGGCCTTATGCTTGGGAGAGGCCCCCAGGCTCGGAGCTCACATTTTTCACCCCCTCCTTCGTCACTGACAAGATAGTATCCAAAGGATAACAACCTTCTTCATGGTGCTCCCAAATAGGGACACCAAGAAGCAAACAAAGAGTTACATTATTCCAACACAGAACTATCATAATGAGGCCCATTCGAAGTTGTTGTAGGGGGGTCATGAGATAGTTCACTCCAAACCGATTGGTAGCTACTTTCTACCAACTCCCAACAAAAGGCTATCGATCTATATCCCTCGAACCAAATCCATCCCATCTGACCAGTTTTTTGCACATAGTTTCTTTCTTCGCCCTCAGATGGTAGGATAGCTTCCCTTTTAACTATAGAGGAGGATCCCATCTCTCCTTCATCCAACAACAAGCATTTGGATCATTCAAGATCCCCTTGTACTCGACTATAGAGCAATGTATTTCTTCTTTCTAGCATTGCAATAGGCATGATTTTATCTTTTAGGGTAGTATTGATTCTTGCTTTTATAGGAGTGGCTTGTGCACTACCACTTTGTATCACTACTTATGTACTAAGCAGCCTCACTATCCTACCTTTGGTCATTTGTTGGACATCAATAAACTTATCTTATCTGTAACCCAATTTGGGAGGATCTACAGTTTGTGTGTGAAAGCATGCAATAACAAGAAAATGAAAAAATCTCTTAAACTACCATAACATCAAAAACAAAACAAAAAACCTATTAACATTTGATCCACAAGACATCGAGGAAGATCAAAAAGCCATCTCAATGCTTAATGGATCCAAGGTTGAGATGAATCTATGCCAATTTACGATTTCGTAAGAATGATCTTTATTAGAAGTCAACGTTGTGTGTTTGTGTGTACCTACAAATAAAATAATAGGGGTAGGTATGACAACTATTCATCGTGTCATAGCCCAAGGGGTTGGCTCAACAAGTCATTGCCAATGTTGTTGGGCATTTAGCTAGTTTTGTGCCAACAAGTGCTTGGTTTGAATGGCCCTAGGTTAGGTGCACCAATCTACACCAATGGGTTACTAGGGATGCCACCCATGAATGACAAGAAGCAGCTCTTGGCGCAAGATTTTCCTTGGAAAGAAAAACTAATCATCATGTCCGATCATTTAATCATTTAAATATTTGAGTGGTTGATTTAGGTGTATACCAAACATACCATATTTTAAGCACAAAAAGAATCCTAAGGCTTAAATCCACCACTTGAAAAATAATTGAATTTGGAATCAGTAACAATTGACTATGAGTGTTCAAACAAATTTTGGAATTAAAACAATATTATGATTGGATCCCAAAAAAATGCAGGTACTCTACCTTTCTAGCCAAAACCTCAAATTGGAGTATCGGGTTTATAATTATATTATTCAGAAGAAGCCTTGCAAGCTTAGTTCCATAGGCAAATTAGGCTAGTTAATAATACTATGAATATTAACTCGTAATGTTTAGATAGTGTCCATGAGGCTGTCCTATGAAATGAAGAGAACTAAAGAAATTGAACATTTGACAATTCTCTAGATTAAAGAACAAATACAGCAGAAAAAAATCAATATTCTCTGACATAAACAAATAAAACTGCAGTGTCCAGCACATATCAAAAAAGCTATACTAGGTAACCAGTACCACTTACTTTCTGCTTCAGGCATGTCACCATTTTCCTCACCAGCTTTCTGAATAGCTTCATGCATAACATCAAGATTCTTCCGAGGAGCAATGCCCTTATCATAAAATTCCAATCTTTCCTCAACCTGTTCTCGAAGTTTTTCACCAAAAATATTTGTATTTGTCTCTGATATAGGCAACTATTAGCTCATTAATATTAACTGGAAAAATGCATATCAGAAACTTAAGCCATCACAATACAAATATTCCGGAAAGAAAAACTCAAAATGCAAAGCATAGGCTTACCTGAGAAACAGTCAATACGACTAGCTATAGAACATTTGTTAGCCAGGTAACGAGATATACGCCCCTTATTTCGAGAAGAAGCTCTCCCAATAAAAGATGAATGAAAAATAAGACCATATTTTGGTGTGTTTCCACGTGTTTTAAGGGCCCTGACACATATTCAGTTGTCTAAATATACTTTCAAAGACAAAAAAATGAGGCAGTAAGTAAAGATATAAGAGAGAGAGAGAGAGAGAGAGATATGCATTGTCACCTGAAAAGAGCCTTCTCAGCACCCAGAATCTGAAGAGTTGATGCTGGACATTTTGCAAGGTTTGTAAGGCTCCCAGCATGTGAGATCAATCGAGCACCTACCATTTCACCAATCAAAGTTGCAAGATTTGGAGCAATATCTTGCATCTTTGACACAAGATAAGAATGGAGCTGCTTCCGATAATCAGAGAGTTCTATAACCCTCTGTGCAAACTGCTCAATATTTATTAAATCAATGGGAGATATGTCTTGACCTGAAATCACAAACATAATGATATTCATGTTATAAGATAAGTGATTCAACTACAACTGAAATAAACATTATTTCATTACAATAAACAAGTATCTGATTAGAGTCTGTACCCATGGAAGCTTTAGCAGCTTCTATGATATCATTGGCTTTATCTTCATCTCCAGTTATTTCTATTAATTCAGGTAAAGCGTCAGCTGATAAAGTGGACTTATCCTTCACAAACTTTGCCACTCGTGCATATATATAGTTGTCATTAATAATCTTAACCAGCTCAGGAAAATGCCATGAATACCATTCCCTGCAGATAAATTATTAATTAAATATTACCAAAGCCGGGGAATCATCAAATAGGGCATGCAACAAGAAACAATGGGATGATTAACTATAAAAATAAGCATCCATCCATATGATCTATATTGACCAAAGAAAAAACTTATCATACTGGCCTGCAAGCAACAAATACAATTTTCCTGTGCCTCTATTATGAAAGCCCCAGATTACAAAAAGAACCATCCATCCCTGACCATTAGAGACAATTATACAAACTCTTGTTATGAATGTCTACAGTTAATGAATTACAATAAGAGCAAAACAAATATAAGCCTCCAAAAAAACAGAGACTTTTTACATAAATAAAGATACTGAGAGAAATTTGGTTTAATTATGTAATGCCTTAGGATAATCTGCATCTTAAACATTCAGGATGGGAAATCGTTGGGAAATCGTTGGCTAAGCTCACAAGGTGATGTCCATTTTTAATTGTTCATAAGACTGTTGATAATAATGGATTTATATCTCTGGTTCAATTTCCTCTTAATACTTGGCACTTATTAACTTTACAATAGACATACGAGGTAGTTAAGGCCTTGATTACCCATGTTCTTATAGTAAGTACTACCCAGATTCTAGGCTGAACCAGGTGGGGGTAAAATCTTGATAACCAACATTCTAGTACTTGTCCAAAAACACTAGGGTATAGTATAATGTGTAGTCATGTGTATCTCCATGAGGTAGATCTCTTTAGTTCCATTTTCTCATTCTAGACTTACTACAAGTTCAACTCACATATTCGCTGAAGTACAGAATCTAGATTGCCTGTGTTCTAATGCTCCTGGAAAGTAGTCAAGGCACCAAAGCAAATAATATCTTTCTCGTGAGTGATATGCATTTACAAAAAGGGAGCTCATGTTTTCAAGAACCAGAAATGCCACCTGCTAACCAAAAGAAATCTTATATATTATAGGCGTCTATCATCAAAATGGTATCATTTAAAAAGCCTAAAATTGAAGAAGACCAACGGTATTTTCTAAAAACCAACCAACCGAGGGTCACATTTTATAGTTTCATGTAATTATTTTGTTAAATTAGGATTACATAAAACAAACCCTACTCACACAGTTTAGTTAAGATTTTCATATGATGATTTGTTATCTTTCACAAAAATACAGTTTAGCTTAGTTGAGAAAACAAAGTCATAAGTAATTCTTACTAATTAATTCTCTTTTTGACCTACTTTTATAATCATTTGTTGGACATTAAAAACATTATCTTGTCTTATCTCTGTATTCTTACAACTTTTGCATCCTAGTGGAATATAAAGGATGATGAGGCAAGCATTGGAGAGATACAAATGAACATTACTTGAAATGTCTACCCATGTGAATGCATGGTAATAGAAAAGCATATTGGTAATCAAATATTTAGCATTTGATGAAAGATATCCCACGAACTAACCCATCAGGTATTAGTTGTAAAGGTAATTCGTGCTAGTTCATGTTTGATAACCTATTTTGTTATACAGCACTGATTCAATTTATAAATGCCATGGCACTTGTTCTCTGTTTGATTCGTGTATTTTAAGTATGCACTTTAATTTAGTTTTTTCATTTACCAAAATAATTGCAGTTTTCCCTTTCAACTGAAAATACTTATTTCAAATGTTAAAGAGATAATACACATTACACATAGCTATGTACCGGACCCTGTAAACAATCCCATAGGATGATAAGCATTCAAACATCTAAGTTAATAAACAAATCTTTTTACCTTTTAGCATAAAGATGATTCATGAGTCCTAACTCCTAACTAAAGAATTAAAAGACACTGATGGGAAATTAACCTCAACTTGACAGCTGTTACAATTGACCCTGACTGAACTATCTTAAATGCTGTTTCATATAAAACCCTTTAAAAACCCAAAATAAAGTGAAAAAAATACTAATTTAAACTTGCAATACCTTACTCTCATGCAGAAGGTGTTGATGTCCTTGTCTAAGGTATCAAGAAGGCTAATAGCCTGTATAACCATGTTATCCACTCTATTGACATTGAATTTCACTTTGGCTCTGCTGTAGCTGTGCCCAAGTCCCAATTGAGCCTTCTCCAAGTCTACTTCCTGAAAGAGACAGCGCAAAGTTTTATTGCAGAATGTATCAGTGACTGACCACACAATAAATCATACAAAGTGCCATAAATCAACAGGCATTCAAACCTTGAGATCCTTAATGAACGTGTGCAAATGGAGACGGATTCCTCGAAGAAGCTCCAGCACAAAATCATTGCTCTGACAAGGAATCCTCAAAACTTCAAAAATTTGAGAACCTAGCTTCGGTTCTGCCACTCCCAAGCTGAATTTAGGTTTCTTCCCCTCCTTGACTTTTGGCAAGTTTAGCTCTAGAAAATTCCTCAGCTCATCTGTCATGAGTCCTGCAGCACAAAACCACAAGTAATTTATTCAGAGATCGTGCAATATTATTATGAAACTTCAAAAAGGATGACTTCCCTGCACTTTTTCAAAGAAGTCACCCATCCTAGCATTACCCAACAATTAATTATCATATTTTATGTAGCCCCATCCCAGAATACCCCGTAGGTACTCCTATCTATATTTAATTCATAAATATGTTCTGGCTAGACCAGCTCCATACCTTCAAAGTTCAAACAAATCAATCTCAAATTTATGCTGATTACTGACTATAATTTCCAAGCTATGGTGGAATTACATCATCTACTCTCTTAAACATATTAACATCTTAAGACTTGCATTGTGAATAAACCAGCCTAGATCCAAATCCTAGGC
>NWUY0304663320.1:0-10715 GCA_004151065.3 Larix sibirica
ATAGTAACTTTATTTCTATTAAACTAAATATAAAAATGACATTTATTCCCTTTTATTTCGATTATTGTATCCCATATTGTAACGTACATTATTGTATCCCATATTGTAACGTACACCATGTGTGGGTCTAATTGATTCAACGGTTTTAGTTCTGGAAGCCTAGATCTTCACGTGTGCACATAAATAAATCTATTAGAATTCATGAGATATCAATTTTTTCATTTAAGTCAACATCTTTTAGGTGAACCCGCTCCACCACGAGATTCTAGCATGTCCACATTATATTTGTCATTTTGTCCAGGTCATCAGCATTTCTTTATTCGCGTCTCGTCCAACAGCCAAAAAAGAAACATTGGGTAATAATGTTTAACGTGTTTTTATGGATAAAAAATAATAATTAACATGGAGTACCGAGGCAAAAGAGTTCCTAAACGTTCGGAGTCAAGGGATCCGATTGAATTGGAGCGGTCAGTAAAAATAGCCGTTGAGTTCCGATATTTATTGTTTCGATGATGACTCTCCTCCACTTTTGCTTGCAATGTGACCGTTTGAACTCCTCAAATGGAGTTGAAAGGCAAGCAAATGCATAATGAGAACCTTACCCATTACCCATTATATGATCATCATCGCCTCTTTGTCTGTCATTTCAGTGGAAATCCCAACAAATTCAAAGTACCACCAAATACATACGTCCGTCCTCCATGAATTATGTTAACAATTCCTGCAATGGATGATGATATGCAACTGGTGGGCACAACTGGTAGATGCTCCTCAACTGTTTGACAAAATTAGAGGAGAAATGATGGTCCAGGCTCACTGTCATACTCTTGCGCTGAATTGGGTTTACGGAACAGACCGCGTGGGAGTTGTGATGATATTGATATTATGTTAAGCTTGTGAGTGTTTGGGCAATATCACTCAGGGTTTTGAGCAGAGGCGCAAGCAAGGAAAGGAAAAGATGGTTGCCAGAAGTCCGCCCAAGGTTGAAGGCCATGATTTCGGCAAAATGCATGAGCGATCTCAACTCCTCAGGGAGACTGTTAACAAGGTGAGTGTCCAAGTTCCGATTTGGGGGTTTTGCGAGGTGGGCCGTTGGCTGAAAATTTAATCTATGTTTAGAATCTGGGAATTTCGGTTTACTTTTGACTGTTTTATCTAGAAACGAATTAGATTTTTAGTTTATTTCTGATATGTTTGACAGCAAATTTGGGATTTCTAGCATTTGATGCTTTTGTGGAAAAGCTGGATCTAGGACTTATATGCCAAGGCTGTAAATATAAGCTTATTTGTATGGGTTGTTGTACACAAATTGGGAGTTATGCAGGGGTGGTTATATTCCCTACTAAGATTCAAACTCCCCCCTCCCCTCGTGGGCCATCTCAACCAGCAAGCAGGCTGTTCTGAGCGGCTGGGTCAGGCACAAGCCCTAGCCAACTTTGACGGAATAGATACCCCACCTACAGCTTCTTGGCTGAAAGGATCTTCCTTAAGTATTTGCAAGCCACAACTTTGGTGGAATAGATACCCCACCCACACCTTCTTAGCCCAAGGATCTTCCTTCAGTTTTAAGCCATAGCTTTGGCAGAATAGATACCCAACCACGACTTCTTAGCCAAAGGGGGCCGAGCTACACTTTGTTGTAACATTTCCAGATTGGGAAAGGGAATCCTTGCCACATTGTGATAAGAGGAAGCATCTTACCATATTCTTACTGTTTTCATTGATTTGTGAAGGTTGATCGAGCAATGGCACGATTGCAAGAACTTCAATATACAGTTAAAGGTTCTAAGGTTCAATTGGGAGTGAATTTAAGCCCTCGGAGTACCAAAGGATATATGCGGATGAGCTTGAGGTGCAAACAGGAGTCTTTAAGGTGAGGCATTTGTAGATGCTCAGTGGCTATCTATTAGGCAAATTGAGGTTAAGTTTGGCTATTAGCCATTGGTATCCGTGGCTACTAAAATGCGGGATGCTCTGTAGATTCTAAGGCTGATTGATATTATTTTCTCCAGGATACAGGGATCAGCAAAGAAAACTGCTAGGGACAGCAACGGAGCAGAAGGTAGAAGGGAACTTTTGATATTGTTTGCATGCAAGAATTTCCCATGTGGATATATTATCATGCATGTATGAAAGAATTAAATTGTGGTTTTTCATTATTCTTACAGATGAGAATTGTGATCAGACGTTAAATTCAGCTCAAATGGACAGCAACATTTCTCCTGGTACCCATAGTTGCATTTTGTTTCATTCGTCATGTTTACTTTGTGGTACATTTCAATCAGACCAGAGATATTTGGGTTTAGCTCTGTGTTTATTCTCTCTCTCTCTTTTCGATTTTTGAATATATGCAAAAAGAGTGACCAAGTATTGACTTTGCATCAGGGCACTGGAGAAGATGGTCCTTGCCAGCAGCAATTGTCCAACAAGCTGTGGGAGAGATCCTGGAAGCCAGTAATTTTGCCAAGGGCGTTGCTAATATCGTTTCTGATTCAATGGGGGATAATTTAGTGCAAGATCCTAAAACACCACAAAGTGTATATCATGGGACCAATTCGTTGGGAGAGATAATAAAAACAGATACCAAAAGGGATTGCAAACTGGGTTCGGTGGGTGGAAAGGCTGGAAGATGCAATGCACAAGGATATAGGAAACTTAAGCATCGACACTATGCACTCAGCAATACTGAACTTCGAAACATCAAAGCCACGCAATCAACATTGACAACTCCACCTGGGAAACGGCTATCCTTGATTGGGCATTTGCAGGAGGAGGGTTTTGATGGCAAAAGATTCTTTGATGATATTGGCGGGTTAAATCTGGGCAACCAAGAGAAGAAACCTGTTAAAAACAAATCCCAAAAGGTTGTGTACAAATTTAGAATGGTAACCCCTGATAAAAAGGTGAAGGCGTTATGTTATGAAGGGGTTGCATCCTCCTTAGAACTTCGTAGAAAGGCAGAAAAACAACAGGCTCGTGCAAGAGCAAGAGCTGAACGGTCTCAAGCAAGTTCAAAAGTTCAATGCCAAATGAGCTTCCGTGCTTCTAATCGTGCAAACGAGTGCGGGAAGAATGCAAGAGCTCTTGCATCAGCTCTGGTTTCTTGCTGCACTTCTCCTGCAAGGACTATTGATGAACAAATAGATGCTTGTCCAAAGCTTCTGGTGAATGTTGATCAGATTACACCAGCAAAGAAGCCACGGATTGCACATCATAAGTCCAATAAGGCAATCATGTTTCCCAATCCAACTTTTGTTCCCTCGCCTTCTGATTGCCGGAATAATTCTGCAAAACCTTGTCAGAGGACCAGATGCACAGCCTGTGCTACTGGTGCCTCGATGGAAAGGAGGAAATCGTTTCCTTCTCTAAAGGGATTTAGTACGCCAAAATTCAGACGGTCTTCTCCTGTGTGCAAGGAAAATGAATCAGTTTCTCAAAAGATAGATACTCTTAAACCTCCATTGAACCTAAATACCCCAAAGGTAAAGAAGCGTTCTCCTCCATCTAAAATGCCGATTAGAACACCTGTCAGAACACCTATTAGGATAATTCGACAGTCTCCTATGGTTAAAGCGTCTGCAGCCTCCAATCCTTCTAGAATTAGTCCATACCCTTCTACGAGTCAGAAACATTCTAAATTCCACAAGTTCTCATCACCTTTGGAAAAAGAGAGTCTCAAACATGTTGCATCTTTCAAAATCCCGAAGTTCTCTTCTCCCTTGAGAAACAAAACTCCTAAGCATGTCTCATCCCCCAAATACCCCAAGTACTTTTCGCCCTTAAACAAAAGTCCAAAACAAGCCTCACCCTCTAGACTCCCCAAGTTCTCTTCCCCCTTCAAAACCAAGTGTCCTAAACGTGTTGCATCTGCAAAGCAACCAGTTTCTTTTCGTAGAAGCCATAATGCATTATGTTCTGAATCGTCTCCTGCCAATTGCAATATTTCACTGCTATCAAAACAGCAGGTTGTCTCACGCACCCAGCCTTTACCTTCTCTCATATCGAAATTGCCTTCCAGGAGGAGGAGGAGCTATAGTACCACACCAAATGTCCACTATGATCCGAAGAAAAAGGTGGAATCATATCCTAGAGAGAAGGATGTTCCTGAGGAAACTGTGGAAATAAAGGGAGCAGGATCAGGAAGGGATCTCCCCTTGCCTCCTGCTTGGAGAGCAACAATGCCTGTTGCTTCTATCAAAGATAGTTCCATCAAGTCATCAAAACTAAAAGCTGCTAATTATTCTCTGGATGAAATGCCGCATCAAAGCAGTGTTCTTGAATGTGGCCGCTCCATCAGCTGCCCCAAACAGAGACCTCTAAAAGCTGTTGATAACATTCCCAATTCCAATAGCATTGGCAATAGATTTAGCAAATCAGATGCACTAGACACAAAATTTTCCACGAAAAGGAAAGATCAGCAATTGCTGGGAAAAGAGAACCAACCTGACAGTGAAAAAGAGGGGCATCATGCAATGCTGAAGAAGTCAAATAGGTTTCTGAGAAGAAGCTGGTCTTTTGGACATGAAAATGCGGCACTTCTAAAAAATGAGAATCTAAATAACAGTTCAGGTATGCAGCTCAATCCATGTATTGATTTTTCTAGTTTTTCTACCAAACTTTAAAGACGTTTTCAAATTCTTTCTCCAATCATGTAATCTATGATTGTCAGTTTGTCTGCATATTGATTGTCATCATCACGGTTGGATCAAACTCCAATTCTTTTGTTTTCCTTGTGAAATTTAGTTATTTATTTGAAGTATTGGCACTACTGTCAAGAAGATTCATCCATGCCTACAAAATAATTGAAACGGTATTGCTTCTGAAATGTTGTTAACTGATGGATGATTGCGCCGACCAAATATTTATGCCTATTTGTCTGCCTTGCTCTTTGCCTGTTTGTCTGCCCTGATTTTTGGTGTGATGCACCATGAAATGTTTAATTTTGAATTGATTTTTACCTTGCATCAAATATATCATGTTTCCTCTCTTTATGAATACAAAATATAGTTTGATACATTCATTTTTCCTTTCTTTTGTCTTTGACATATAAAATAAAGAAGTATCCTATTGGGCTCCTTCTAATATATACGTACCTATGAAAATTAAAGTATGTTGTGAATTCTTGTTGCAGGTGATTTACCTTTCCTGAAGTATGTCAGGGGAAGGATGAATATGCAGAGAGTTGCATGAAACATTAATAGATGGTATTAAATCACTGGTCCAAGTAGAGCAGAGCCACCACCACCAATCGAGACTATGTTTCAGTCTCTCTAATGTTTGCCCACAATTATATCACGTAGTTGAAAAACATGCCAAGATATGCAATTGTAAACTATAATTGTGACACTCTACCAATGGGATCCACGACCACCTCACTCAATCATGGCATTAGGAGCTAAGGAGGCTATCAAGGATGTTTTGCACGCAACTTCTCAAATGACATTTCCTTAATTAATGTCAATCAAAGGAGGGATGGAGTTCTCTATATACAACCTCAATTGCTTCTATGGGAAATTTCATTGCCAAGATTTATATTTTACCTTCTACTACAGAAGGACCTACGTCTAAGATATTTATGAAATGGAATGATTACCAAATGTTGTTGTCCTATATGAATTATGCAGTGGGTTTGTATCTTTCTTTATATTTATCTTGTGTTTGTATATTTGCCAACATGGCCGCTAGAGCAGTCGCAGCAGCTAAGCCTATTTTAAAAGTCTCTTCACATGTTATTCATGGCTCTATAATAATCCCAGTTCTGAATTTCAGCATGACTTGTGCACTTAAACCTAGAGTTTCTCCTATTTAAATTCATTGGATTCTTTTCTTCTCCATTTGACATTGGCTTACAACCTGTCATCTTTCATGTTTATAAAATGTTACTTTTGTTTGAAGAAATTTATAGCATCTTCATAAAAGGAAATTACATTGAAAACATAAAAGTTAAAAATTAGGTTTATCTAATTGTGAACTTCAGCAAAGAAATATATGTATGGTAAAACCTTATTTTTGTTTGAATAAATTTATGGCATATTCTGGATAAGAAATTCAGAAAAGGAAATTTCATTGAAAAAATTGAAGTTAAAAATGAAGTGAGCAATCATAGACAAGAATTCAAATTAACATTACATAGATAGATACAGGAGTTATTTCTGTGCATTTTAACTTGTCCACATGTAGATGATTTAAGAACATAATTTGACAAGTGGCATTATTAGCTAAATCAAAAAAGTTCAAATATGAGAGGATGATTACATGAAAGGAACTTTAACTTCTGAAAAGTGAATCGTCGTATCATAAAAGTAATTACATCAATATGAGATAGGCGATGAAGTGGAGAGATTGCAAAATCAAACCATTCCAAAATTGTATAATGGTCATTGATTTGTAATGCTTGGCTTTAAATTTCTTCATAACTCTAAAACTTAACCTTGAATTTTTGTGTTAATAGACACTTGGTTATCAAATCAAATGGAATCAACATAAAATATATTATATTTATACATGCTAAAGGTAGATTATAGCAATTTGGATAGGAATGTATCGTTAAAATAAAATAATAAGCATAATATTTTAATTTACTACTATTATATTAAAACAGTAAAAAAATATAATAAATAGTTTTATTACTAATTTTAAATATAATTATGTTTTATGTAAAAATTATATATATATATATGATATTATAATTTTATGTGTTATATATGTAAGAGGTGTTTCTTTTTTATTATTGATATAAGTATTGAATATAGTTGTAATTAGTTTTTAAAAAAGTGATTTTACTTTTAAATAATTGGTGTTGTGATATTTTTTATCCAAAAATTATATATTAAATTTATCATTATAAATATTAAAAATTAATTTTAAAATTTTGAGTATATATTTTTTATTTAATGATTGGTTTATAATTTAAAGTAATTAATTTTAAGTGCATTGTTGCATAGTTAGCGTAGATGTGGTCAAGCGGTAAGTCTATGGAAGTTTTCCATCAGATAGTTTTAATTCTCAAGTGAGGGTGCTAACATCTAAAACTCGGAGTCCTCGGAGTGATAAATCCCAAAAGTGATAAAATATAAGTCCTCGATTCCAGGGAGTTGTTTAAAAAAAAAAACCTAGGTCTAATTGCACTCTATCACTTATCTTCTTTATAGATCTTTACCTCTACTATACCAAGTTATTTTCTTTGTAGATCTTTAGCTCTATTGTCTCAAGTTATCTTCCTTGTAGATATTTATCTCTAATGTTCCATTCTATAAGCTATCCCCCAAATTTGGCAGCTCTCATAAACATGGCAATCACTTAAGAAAATTTCGCTCATAAAATTGACATCACAATGTAGTAATTAAGGACTTACTAAGGACCTTTTGTCCTCATAGCTAACATTGTGCTTAAGGTTATTTGTCCTCACTGCTAAGATTGTGCTCAAGGTTATGCTTATTAATCATATAATTCTCCTATATAAGAAATATCCATTAACATGAAAAGAAGTATAACATTACTCACCATGAAAATCATTCCCAAACCAAGCTTTTCAAAACCTATATTTTGATACAATATTCATTCTCATGAAGCAACATATATTGCTTATTTCAATTCTCTATTTCAATTTTTAAAGACATGGAGTAGCAGGTGTACTTTTCACTTACTTTTAGGTTATATACAAGTAATACATTATTACAAGTTTTGTAATTACTTTAAACTTTTAAATGTGTACTGTGTATAACTAATACTTTAAAACATTTTAATGGATTATGATGCAGGAGAATCCTTGGGTTTGGGCAATCATCATCACCCCAAAAAGATTTAGTTTGGTTGATAATTGTAGGAGGAAATAAGAGGCTACAGAAACCTATTGTGTAAAGTTTGTAGTAGTTGTGAAAAGTCTGTAGTAGCGGAGGAAAGTATGTAGCAGTGGAAGTTTGTTTGGCTGCAGAAAGTCCGTTTGGCTGCAGAAATTCTATTTGGATGTGGAAAGCCTGTAGATTATAAACATGTGGACTACAGATCAGATCCGATCTACATGTGGAATGAGGTGGCATAATCAAGGTTGAGCATATGAGTTGGAAAACGATTCATTGGTGGAATTGTTTGGAAGAGGAATGGTTACAACCATCCACCTCCCCATGGGAAAATAAAGAGACACACGTGAAAGAATAAAAAGGAGAATTTCGAAGGAGAACAGTTCAGTTTTAACTCAGCAAGGAAGTGCAGTGTTGGCTCTGTAGTTGAGGACATAATTCAGCATGTCTTAGCTCGGTTCAACACTAGACAAAGGAATTATGTTCAGATCGCGACAGAAGGTTGAATTCAGATTGGCAATTAATTTTTGTTGTAAACAAAGTACAGAAAACTATTATTTTCTATTTGCATTGTATGTGGACTAATAAATTTAAATAAAGAAAGCATTATACTGTTGCTCTGAAATTTCTTTTAGTTCGAAATTAGTGATTATACTGCAACGCTGAATTTTTTTCTCTATTATTTATTTAAGAAAAGTTTATAATTGTACATCTAATGGGCAGTGGAATTATGTAAGCCTTGTTTAAGAGAGTTCTAGGATACAGGACTGCATAAAGTGGTCTCAGAGCGGGTTCCTTCCTTGAGGGATTTGCATTGTGATTTGTTCATGTGAACAGCGTGATAAAAAAAAACGCCCTAGTTGGTGGTTGTTCAGCAATGGACTGAAGAAACAAGTTGGAATACAGTACCTGGAGTTGAGGATTGTTAATGTTGGTAAGACATTTTCAACTTGGAGTGATACCGCCATGAAGAAGAGGAGCAGGATGAAGAGGTTCAGGAATTCGAGAACTAAAATATCTAAGGCGAGGAATAGAAGAGTAGGAGAATCACAGAAATCGAGATGCTGAGACAGAATCAGAAGAAGAAGAAGAAGAAGAAGAAGAAGAAGAGGAAGTTGAAGAGAGAGACTCGACGGTAAGACTGATTTCATATTTGAGTAATAAAGCAAGCTCAAGGGTTGAGGTTCCCTGTTATGATGGCAATTTGAAAGCTGATGTTCTCATTGATTGGATTAGAGAACTCGAAATATACTTCGAAAATGAAAATGTTCAAGATCCAAATAGAGTGAGATTTTCCATTACAAAGCTGAAAGGACATGTTGCACTATGGTGGGATATGATGCAAAAAGATAGAGTGAACAATTAGCTAGAGAAGAGTAGAACTTGGAAGAATATGGTCACTAAGATTAAGGACAAATTTATGCATATTGATTACCAACAGAATTTGTATAAGCAGGTGCAGAACCTCAATCCAAGGGAGACATATGTTCGTGAATACACCAAAGAGTTCTTTAGACTATCACTTCAATCGGGCATTATAGAATTGGATTTTCAATGGGTCGCAAGGTATGTGAATGGATTAAAGTATTTGATTCAATATGAAATGAGCACTCAATATTTTTGTATTGTTGACAAAGCCTATCAAATTGCCTTGAAAGTGGAAGAAAATATTGATAGGAAGACACAGCGGAAAGGTAGAGGCAGAGGTAAGACCGAGATCGCTAGAGACAATGAAAAGGAAGAAGAATCCACTAGTGGTCAACGTGGTAGAGGTGGAAATGGTGTTGGAATATGTAGAGGAGGATTCGGAAGAGGAAGAGGAAAGTATGTAATTACTTGTTACGGTTGTGGAGTAGACGGACACAAGAAATATGAATGTCCGGAAAGACATAATTTGGGGAAAAGAAATGAAGCACAAACACAAGTTACACAAGTTGTCAAAGATTTTGTTGTTGGGGAAATGTGACTATACTTCAACAAGAGCAAGGAGATAATTTGATGTTTTGAAGGGTGTTGCTCAAGCCTAAAAAGAAAGAAGTAGAAGAACCGGAACAGAGAAAGAAAGTTTTTAAAACTAAATGTAAGGTCCAAGGAAAGTGATTTAGTTTAGTTATAGATGGTGTAAGTATAGAAAATTTGGTGTCCAATGAAGTTATGGAGATGTTGAAACTTAAAAGATTGCTCCACTCAAATCCTTACCGAGTCTCATGGTTAAAAAGAGAGCAGCATGTGACTGTGACCGAACAATGCATGTTGAATTTTCAGATTGGAAGTCTTCAAGAACAAGTGTTGTGTGATGTGGTGGAGATGGATGCTTGCCACATACTCCTCGAAATACCATGGTGGTTTGACATGCAGGTTTATCATGATGGAAGAGAAAATACATATGAATTCAGGAAAGATGGATAGTGGTATAAACTTACACCAATACGGGAAAATACAGTGGAGGAAGCACAGACTTGTGGAGACACATGCACTAGTAGCAGCAAGATAATGCTCTGTTTAGCTAAGTAGTTTTTGCAAGAAGAAAGGAGGACAAAATTATGCTTGGTTGTGATTCCAAAAGAGGTGAAAAAGGAAGTGAAACCAAACAGCATGCCTGCAGAAATTAAATCCTTGTTAAATGAATTCAAGGATATTCTTGTTGATGACTTACCGAAGGGGTTACCTTCCATGAGAATTATCTCTCATCAAATTGACTTTATGCTCGGATCAAGCTTTCCCAACTAGGAACCTTACAGGATGACTCCAGCAGAGAGTGAAGAGGTTAACAAACAAGTACAGGAGTTGCTTGATAGAGGACTGATTCGAGAGAGATTGACTCCATTTGCAGTACCAACAATTTTGACTGCAAAGGAAACGAGATGATGGCGAATGTGCACGGATTCACGAGCCATTAATAGGATTACTATCAAG
>NWUY0304663352.1:0-10059 GCA_004151065.3 Larix sibirica
TCCGAAGTTACATATACATCAACAGATATTCCATACTCACTCTGTTGTTCTGACTTTGGCTTCTAAAATTCTTTCCCAAAGTCTACCCTTAGCTGAACCAAAGTCATACTATGTAGTGCATGAGCACTCTACTTACATTTCATATACCATTTCAATGCACTCCTTACTACATTGTATTGAATTCCACAAAGCACATCACATTCAAGGTCTTCCATGTGTTCCGAATGGCATCATAGAGAAACCAGTGTTGTATTTTTCCTCATTGCCTCCATCACCAAGAAAATATAGTTGCATAGACAACTCATTTGGCTAAGTTGCCACCATTATTTGATGAATTTATACGATCACAAATCCTTTATGTCTTAGTTGTTGTATCATCAATGTTGATCCTATGAAAAACACGTATAAAACTTCGTCACACCAAAGCCTTATGACTCCCTTGAGAGTCTGCATGCATGGTGTTCACATTTATTATAGTATGTTTAGTTTAACTACTAATCAACCACACACTTTCACTTTGCATGGTGATTCCCATGGGGTCTTGATAAACTTCAAAAGGCATAGGGGGTAGGTTGTAAGATGGACCAACATCACTTTCATTTCAATACGCTTCATTTATGTTATGCCAATCTACAAGGTTAGAGTACTTGAATGAAACAAACTCAAAAGCATCTTCAAACGCCTCTTCTTGGTTCATCTCTTCGGTAACTTTAGTATTATTTGCCGAGTTAGTAGGCCCAGATAGTGTTTTTGTGCCTATAGTTCAAGTTTATACATTCTTCATGCTATCATACGATTGCCACCCCACTTCTTTAGAAGTTCTTTCCACCTTTGCAATCTCTTTATTTCTTCTCAACACCATAGTTTATCGATATTTACTTTCAAGGTCAACCAAAGCTCCTTCACGTACTCCACTTATGCTCTACATTGTCCCACCCTCTAGATGTTGTTCAAGATGATCTCTTCTTTCCAATAACTCTTGTGTTGTGCCGAATCTTTTTTATTTCTTCCTTCCACTAGTTCGCTATTGTCTATGTACATATTTGTTGTCACTTCTGTAATTCTCTTTCATAGTCCATTTCCTTTACCATCATTGATCCTTTAAATAGCTTATGACACCACTCTACCATCAATTCTTGCTACAATTCCACCCCCCATGCAAGGCTTATGCTTTCATGGCATTAGGGCATGTAAACATACCTTATTTCACCATCAACATATTTATCCACACCAATATTTATTTGATCAGTCTCTTGTACACCCTTTTCGTACAAAATTGCAAGCACCTTGGTCAAAGATTGATGGAATTCTATTGTGAACTCCAAAGCATGACCTTACACTATACCTTGGTACCAAAAATCAATCGCTCAGTGACCTTATGGTCATATTTATATATCTTTAACATGTTCTTAATGGTCCACTCAAATCTAGATGGTGGACACAAATGCCAACACTTTTATGTGAACCTTTCTGGGTATTCATACAAGTTTACCAAAAATTCCACCTAGAAAATATCATGCAAATACTCGAATAAGTATTTATCTTTGAATCTTTCAACATCCTATCCTACATAGGATCCTTCTTGATAGGAAAAATCATGATTTTTTTCTTCTAGTTTATCTTGAATCTTGACCTTCTATGGCCTCCACCACATCTTTATTACTTTTTATTAATTAAGGCTATGGAAATGAAACTATGTATTCGGATCTACGACATACTTAGGGTGCATGGAAGGTGTCCAACACAAGCCCAATGTAGTCTATTTCACCAACATATTCAACCTTCTAGAAGGAAGGAGGCCTCCACTCGAGGTGTATACAATTAAGGTGTAGAGTACTAAAGATTTAGTGGGGTTTTTCTTTCCATTGCTTATCCTTTAATCACATTCACTTAAACTAATAGAAATAACATTATACACATCAATCTGAATCACATATAGATCATGAACATATATCATGAATACAAACACATAAGCAAAACCAATCTCCATTGTATTAAAAAAAGATCTATCCAACATAACTCATGTGCATAATTCATGACAAAATCTAATTGGTTACAATGTTACAATCCTCATATAGATAAGCCACTAGAGTGGTTACAAAAGATTCTATAATATACTAGGGAATTCGCTAGCTATAACCCACTAATACAAAAGAGTTTTCACCTTTAGATACATGTGTAGACGGTCGAGGGAACTGGTTGAAAAGGATGTATAATACAACTCTTTAGACTTCACGCACTCATACTTCTACAAGGGCCACATATTCAATTATTTGCGGTGCCATGTCTTTTATGGATTCATATTCTAATGGACTCTACTTTATACTAGCACTTAGTAAAAAATGGGCCACAACAAACATAGTGGCTAGGGACTGTAGCTAAAAGGACTCTAAAGCATGAGGAGGGCCTAGTTCTAATTGGGGAACTTTGAATTGTTAGACAATTTGAGGACATTAAGGAGAATTTGAATAACATACTATAACATTGGAATTGAAGTGAGGAGCCTAATTGATGTTGGGGTTTTGGGGGAGCTCGAATTGGTAAGTTTGAACATGTCCAATAGTTTAAGTCAAATAATTAGGCCCATTGGGGAATTAGACATCGAGGAACTTTTAAACTTTGAGAAGATATAAGGGGCCCAACGGTAGACTCCTTCTAGAAGGATCAAAGGACTTGTTGGAGCAATGGATGTTGGGAGTATTTCAATCACTGTGGAGATTCTAGATACTCCAAAGAAAATACTACTTTGAATGAATCACAAGAAAAAATTGGCATGTGAGGCTTGATGGTGTATTGGGCTTCAGGGAGACTTCGAAGATAACTGGAAGGGGATTATTTCCTTAGCATCAAACATGATTGGGTGCTTAACATCATGGATGTGGGATAATTTTGCACACTAAATGACTAGGATTCGAAGGTAAATGAGAGAGGCCTTCAAGTGTAAATTCAAACGGGGAATGGCCTCCCTCATTAGTCTTCAAGGGAAAATAGATTTTGGATGACTTTGACATATTCTAGAAAATAACCCTAAAGACAAAGGGACATATGTAGATTTATCATGAAGGTTCCATGGTTAATACTCATCATAAAATCGAGACATTTCGAATATTAGTAATGTTCCCAAGACCCCAAATATGGTCTCTTTCGAGAAGTTCCATAACTTGTTGGGCTTCAAGAGAGATTCAAACTTCCAGGTGTTTTGGAAGTTAGAATATATCTAAATTTTGGAAGCCTCAAAGTTTAACCTTTTAGGGTTATAAAGGATTCTTTGAAGTTTGAATTGAAGAGAGTGAAGGCTTCAGTAATTCAAAGGCTTGATACCCCCCTATGGGGGATCTGAAAGCTTAGAAACTGATTAGTAACCTAAAAGGGTTTAATGGATTATTATAGAAACTATCTCCTAACTTCAAAGCTTTTAGGATAAGGGCACTACTTTAGGAGGCAGACATTTTCTCATAGGAAGGTTTTCTTCGAAAGGATCTACAAATTATCTACACCTATATGCTTGAAGAGTGGAATCAAATGGTTGACTAAACATGAATTGTACATAAGGTATGGGATTGTCGAGGGCTCAAAAAAATGGTGATGCATTGGAATGATCTTCATCTAATGATTTTTTTACTTAGACAATTCACTTCAAAAAAGGGAAGAAAAAGAGATACTTGACCTTCCTATGACATACCCAAGAGTGAATAGTATAAACTTGATTATTGGAGGTGATTTCCAATTTGATCATGACAATTATGTTTTATGTAGACCTTGCTTTAAAAGCTTGATAGTTTTTCCCTCTTAATTTTCTTTTTTGTGTTTTTCATTTAGGTGATGTTGATGTTTGGAGCTACAAACTTAATAAAAAACGTTTTTTATGAGGTGTGAGTTCATAAAGATTTTCCTCAAACATGCTTAAGTTTTTCCTAGGATGTTGATTCATTGTTAGTTAGGAATCCATAGCCCTATTGAAGTCATCATGACATCATATGCCTTGCTCTACTTCCAGCCAGGCATACATAGTGTTAGTAAAGGTTGCTTGCATGCCACTCATTACTAAACCTCTTTTCCATTAATTATTTTCTTCATTTTTCTTATGCTCCATTGGCACATAAAGGGGGAAGGAGCCAAGGGTTGATTGTCTTCTATTAGGTTTTAAATAATTAGCAATGTTTGGGTACATCGATATATCCTTTCATTTCCAACTCATGATATTGACTTTCACCTTTCCCAAGAACTGACTTGTCTCTTTGAAATGGGACTTGTGATGATGGAACTAGAAAAATTTTCAACCAGGGACCAAATTAATAACCACAAGGGACTGAGGTCAAGTAAACTCTAGGTAGTTTGTTACTAATTATAATACTTGGATGACAACAAGTAAAGTAAAACACCCTCCAAAATTCCCTTTGGATCGAGGCTTTTTATGTTTTAGATCATTCCAAAGAAAAACAGATAATGTCTAATGTATGATAACAGTTGAATAACTATTCTATAATATAAAGAGCTGAGCCAGGCTAAGAAATTAAAACAAAACAAAAAACACAATAAACTTGAAGAAAAATATTTTTCTATGAAAGCACCAAAAACATACTATGTACAATCCTGCCCACCTTCATGGTGGACTAGTTGAAGTATTTCATGAGGTGTTGATTGTTAGTGTGTGTGGCACATTACCCCTCGTATTGTATAAGGGTTACTCTTTTTTTTTTTAATCACAAAGATTGAGCTTGTTGGATGATTCATTGGATGGACCGGGGCACATGAGAGCTTTGGCTTACAACTGTTGCTCTCCTTTGGTTAATTTAATGATGGGATGTTGCTTATAGTTTTTGTATGATAACTCTTCATGGTGTTTTTATGATATATTAATGATAAGATGTTCTCCTTCTTGGTGATGTTGGTATATTTTGGAGGGTTTTTATTAGCATTGATGCAATTATTTAACACTTTGTGCATTTTATGGATTAGGAACCCATCAACTTAGGATCTCCCTAAGTTTTAAAGTGTTAATGATTGTGTCTTGGTGTGATCAATGGTTTTCCATGGTTTCTAAGAATTAATTATGATAATGATGGAGAAACTTAGTGATCGATGTCCTTACTTGAAGATCACCTTACTTCTTGGCTCCTTTTTGCATTGTTCAAAGTGGATAATGTATGTATGTTGGGAGGTGATCCACACATGTTCCACCTTCTCATGACACATTGATCACCCCTTTATGTAGCTCTAGACTTGCATTGGAGATGACTCAGGGGATAATTGTGGTTGGTTTTACTCTATTTGACCACATGGGAGCCTAATTGCTAGAGTTCCCTAGCTCTTTGGAGTTTTTTCACACTTGGAAGATGATAATTGCAAGATAATATTTGGTTTTCCTTGGAGCACCCTATCTTCTAGCACATATCTTGAGGAATGCACACATTTTTTTGCTTGAAAGGGTTGGCATGCATAACACCCATGTTTCCCCAGTTTAGTAACACGAGTAAAGATGTAATTGTAACAATTAAAATTAATAGCGAATAACCGGCGATTGTGGTTGAGGAAATGTTGAAACGTAGGGTGGTTATGAAACCATGAGACAAAGAAGGTAAGGGGGTATGGAGCCTTAAATACCCTAATTCTTGTTAACCCTCAGTGTTGGAAAGATTGCATGATTTTTATTAATGTGTTGTTTTAAACCTTAGATTATAATTGTTTATGTGGTAATGTGATGAGGGTTTCCAAGGTGGGTCATATGAGTGGAAGTAGGAGGCACATAGAGCCAATTATCCATGCAATAAAAAGCATAGTATCTCAGGAAATATAATATTATGGAATCATGGGAGTTGGTACGATCCTATAACTACATGAAAGGGAAGGATGGTACAAATAGGGAGGAGAGGAGAAGAATTGAATGACCAATGTTTGTGTAGTTTTGAAAGTATAACAATTGTTTTGTTGACCAATTACTTAGGCTATTGAGATGGTGTGTTGATTTGACCTATTGTTTCTTATTGAAGTCCTTGTATAGCCAATGATTGAATTCTCCTCATACAAATTTATCCTGCAACATTGAATGGTGATTAAAATTTCCCGAGGGAATGATCAGTTAGAGAAGGGAATTTATGACCAAGTGTTGGATGGGTTGTGGAAGGAATATCACTATTTATTGTGTTTTGAACAATTTTTCTAGTGTGATGTTGGTGTTGTGAGGGAAAAATCATTGATTCAACTTGTGTGTTTTCCCATTGTGGTTTCATAGCCTTAGCTCATGGATGGTAGGCTTGTTGAGAGATCGGGGGACATGGGGATCCTAAGGTTGGGAGGAGCATTCCTCACCCATAGCTGGTATCTTAGATAAGTATTTATTCCATTCTTGTGATTGCAATTTTGTATGGTAAAGATATTGATTTATAAGTCTGGTAATGTTTAAATTGTTGCAGACATAAATAATTTGACTTGTTAAGACCTTGGACAATCACTGAATTAGCTATGCTCTATTTCTGTAATGAATGTGTATATAGTGAATGAAGCCATTGGATATATGCTAGGTAGTTTTTCTATTTACTTTGTTTTTATTGGGCATTTCAAACTTAGGAAATCATAAGGCAAATTATACCTCTGTTTTAATGAAATTGTTGACATTTGATGAGAAATAGAACCCAGAAAATCATGGTTCATCTATTACCACCATTTTTGTTATGATTGTTAAGTGTTTGGCAAGAATTAGAACCTAGAAAATCATGGGTCAATAAATACCTCTATTTTACATGTGTTTGTTGGTCATTTAATGAGTATATAATCGAAAAAAATCATGGCAATTGTAAGGCAGTGACCTCCCAATTTATTTTCCAAACAAATAGATCCTACCAAGTCCTTACTAGCCCTGTAAATCCAAAGAGATGGGTACAATGGCCGAAGAAAATAACCAGTTTTGAAATAGACACTGATTAGAAGGGTTGGGAACTTACCTTCACTGTGATTATTAAGGGGATAAACATCAGGGTAAGGGCATTATCATTGTTGTAAAAATAATTTAATCCTCTCTCAAACCCAAAGAATCACCTCTCTAGTATTCCTTTGATAAACAAGTTTTGTCTATTATGTGTTGTTCATAATTGCCACTACTACCATTGTTTGTTGGTAATTTAACCTTGCACCAAAATTGGTAGAGGTTGCAAGCTTCTAGTGGGGGGGAAGATTCTAGTGGTGGTTGGACTTAAGATAGGTATGCTTATAGGGTTGCAGGTGAATAAATACATGTTCCTCTTCTGCAAAATGTCATTCAAAACGATGTTGATCAACCTATTGCTTCATCCTATTACGCGCCATTACTAGATTATCCTTGAGAGTGTGGAGAATGTTGGTCAGAGATGTTAGTGTGTTGTCAACCTCTTGTACCTTAATGAGGCCTGGTAAGTAGGATAGTGTTGAAGGGGGATTTTGGCCATACATAACATCCAAGGGAGTCATTCAAGTGGCAGTATGATAAGTTGCACTATACCACAATTATGTTAAAGGTAACCATTGATCCCATTTAAATTGTCAGTTTGAATATAAATAGAACCACAAATATTCTTGCAAACACTTATTGATAAGTTCAGTTTAACCATTCGTTTGGGGGTGATAGGTAGTGTTGAGATTTAGTTGAGTTTCGTGGAGCTGAAACAATTCTCGCTAGAAATTGTTTGTGAAGGTGGGGTCATGGCCTGTGACAATAGTCTGCAACATACCTTAGAGTTTGAATATATTATCCATTAATTCTTGAGCTACCATGAAGGACTTGAAAGGGTGTTTTAGGGAACAAAAAGGAGCATATTTAGAAAGTCAATAAACCACAACTAGGATTACATACTTATTTCTAGATTTTGGTAGCCTCAAAATGAAGTTCATAGAAATGTTAGTCCATATTGTAGTTGTAATTGGGACCCTCGAAGATTTGAAAGAGGTCGTCGGATCTATGCAAAAGGATAAGATCCATGGGACCGATGGGTGTCCTTTCGAGTTTTTTGAGGCTTTTATGGAACTTTTTGAGACGAATTTGTTGGTGGTCATTGAGGAATCAAGGGCTAAAGGAAGGATTCTAGCAATGTTTAACAGTACTTTTATTCCCCTCATTCTTAAGAGAAATAGAGGTGTATCCTTTGAAGATTACAGACCTATATCTCTCTGCAGTTGTATATATAATTTCATTGCAAAGGTTATTGCTAGAAGGATCAGAGGGATTTTCTCCTGTAAATTTTTACAAGAACAATTTTACTTTCATGGAAGGCCATCAAATCCATGATTCCATCGACACTACACAGGAGGCGCTACACTCTGCTAAGTTGAAGAAGTGGCCCATTTCTATCCTGAAAGTGGATCTAAAGAAATATTATGATAGGTTTAATTATACTTATCTCATATTGGTGTTGTTTCAAGTTGGTTTTCAATTACCCTTCATTAATTGGATAATGTCCTTCGTACAAATTGTTTCTTTCATTGTTTTAATTAATGGATTAGTGTCGTCATTCCTTAGACTGGGAAAAGGCATGAGACAGTGTTTCTACTTGGATCCCCTTCTTTTTATATTGATCATTGTTTTTTAACAGGAACGGTTAAGGATCATTTGTATTAAAAAAGAAAGAGATTACATAAAAGTAGAGCAGGATTTCTCCTTGACAGAGTCAATGTCTGTAGCATCTTGTTTCTCTTTTACAAAATTGAAATTGTTTATGAAAAGCCCTATTATGTGGAGACTATAGCTCCTTACAAATTTCCCAAGGAGTAAAATAACAAAAAAAAACATACTGAGCTTGTGGAAGGCTTGCTGAAAAATGTTCTGCTGCTACATACTTGTGATGATACTTAACAAAAGGAAGTTCTAATCTATATATTGTTTTGAAAACAAAAATGAGCATTTCCAGTTTTGTGATAAACATCGAACTGAAAAATTAGTGCAGAGCATGCATACAGAAAACCAGAGTAGGTGCGTGGAGTCTCAGCAATGTCCATGATGCTGTGCTAGAGGACTTGGAACACTTTTGACAGAGGGTTCTTGACGATTGCCAGGGTCTGATTCTTTGTTGTCCTGAATGGATGGGAGGCAACGACTTACATCTTCTCGGAGCCTATCGATTTTCCCTTCTACGTCTGCTATGTTCCTGTTGTTGTCATCGATTTTGGAGTTGATATTCGAGATGCTGAGTACTGCATAGACTAGAGTTTCTGAAATGGTGGTAATTATTCCACTCATCAAGTTATTCCCATTTCTAACTTCAGTACTAATGGCTTGGCCCAGAGTGTAGAGCCTTCCAATGGCTCTCTTCAGCTCCGCGTTCTCATCCCTGAGGTGGTGAATCTGTTTGTCCATGATTTCCATCCAAGAATCGTCCTTAGGAACAGTAGTGGAATGGGAATGGGAATGAAGGGCCTTCTCGGAGTTTTCCAACGAGAGGGTATTGAAATTCTGCAGAAGGGAAAGGGAGGAATGAGCGACAGGAAATGGTTTTTGATAAAGAAGACAATGAGGAGGGTGATGGCCAGGTTCAGGAATAGCACCCACAGAGGATGCTAGAAAATAAGCAGGAGGTGAGTTTCCCATTACATAGTGAGCCAGAAATCGCACCCTAGCATACCAAGCTGGAGAAGAGAAGCAGTTGCGCGAGCATGAGGGCATTTGGGTGAAGAGTGGGGTTATAAGATACGATCCCACCCATTGCCAAGGTAGAGGATGGCAGGCTGTAATCCACCATGCCATAAATGTATGATCAGAACGGATAGGAGGTGGCAGGAGTAATGCGCCACGCATAAGGTGAAATAAATGGGCTAGGTGAAGAGGAGAGTGTGGGAGGGACGAATGCTTAGGGTGGTAGTCCAAGGTAGATTTCATGGATGGCTTATGGAATCCAAAATTTTTCAAAAAAATTATCATTAAGGACAATATAACCATAATCAGTTTGGGCTACTTTATTCGCCATGAGATCAGCTGCTTGTTGTTAGTCCAGAGTATATGAAGGAGCTTGATGGCGTTAAAATCGGTTATAAGATTTTTGAAGATATGATGGAATTTGGAGATAGGTTTGTTGAAATTCATGGTTAACTTTCTAG
>NWUY0304663912.1:0-13461 GCA_004151065.3 Larix sibirica
AAACTTCTTTAGAAACATCTTTCTAGAGTTACTATTTCATTATTTTAGTTCTCTATAATTATTGCTAGAATTTACGAGGGAGTCTCTTTTGATTATTATATTTTATATCTTGTATTTGCAACTTGTCCATGTACCATCATAAGCCTCGGTGACTTTAGAGTTAATGTCAAATATTATGATAGTAACTCCTCTTCTGACCTTTTACCACCACTCTTCTTATTTCAGAATCTATAAGGAAGCTTAATGGGGAGTTGCAAGGAAGGATGTTCTCTTTATCGAGGTATTCCTTTTTGTGCTCCTCTATTTTAATTATTGGATGAGAGTAGATATAACAAAATTGGTTAAGTAACACATCAGTCAGCACAATTACCAGGGATAAATGGCAAAGAACATTAAGTGGCACCAACCATGGTGGATTCGTCCTTCATAGCACGTTTGTCCATGCCCATATTCTCTTTTGCAGGTTTTGGCTGACATGTATTCTCCAATGCACTTCATTATGAAAACTAGTCTGTATATTGAATACTCATGCGATTAATAAGAAGATATTTAATTCTAACCTTCTCTGTATCAATGATGACCCCAATATCAAATACTGCACTCTTTGAATCTTCACTTTTGTGGCACATTTCCTGAAGCTGAGAGCTGTATATATTTCAATTTACTATACTACCTTGATCGGAAACTCTCCCAATCATGCACAGAATATCTAAACTAAAGGAAGCATGGAAAGAGAGTTCTTCTATCTACAAATACTGTAACAGTAATACATATCAAAATCATACCTTTGGAGTGCGTTTTCCAGATCCAAAGCTCTTCCTTTGTGCTTGAACCAAAGCAAGAAGAAGCCTGTACGTTTCAATGGCATTCATTGGTGATGACTGCGCAATCTGCAGTTTTGCTTTTGTTCTCAACAACACTCCTTGTTCCCATTTTCCTGTTTCATCTAAAGCAGCATCAAGGACAGTTTCTGCTTCAGAATAACGTTTCTGAGCTGATAATATTAGTGCCAAAAGCCTCCATCCCTTCAATAATGAGCCAGCAGTTAAGTCCAGATACTCTTTTACATAGCATAGAGCCAGATTCAGATTACGATTTTCAGCATACTCAAGACCTAATTCAAAGATCCAGTCTGGGTTTTGTTTTTCCCAAACGATAGCTTCCTCTAAGGATTTCAAAGCATCACGGCGTAGACTGGTTCTTTCTGAGTCTGAGGTTGAAGCTTTAGTTTGCTTTCCCAGGGCAAGACCTAATAAACGATATGCAATGCCCCTTAAGTGTTCAAACTCCCCTTTAGCATTCTCCATAGCTCTTCTTGCATATTCCACTCCTTCAGCAGCAAGATGGAAATCCTCAGTACAAATCTTGGCTGCTAATAACAAAGCTGACAAATCATTTGGCTTTTCTGATTTGCTCAATGATTTTCTTAAAAGATTTATAGCAACCTGATTTTGCCTCGCACCACTATAACAAAGAGCCAGATCATTCCATCGATCAGACCTTGCAAAAATTCCAGGTAAGACCTCTTCAATTTGCTTTGCCAATATAAGGGAATGTCCAGAAAGAGAAAGTGCAAAAGTAAGGTGATCCATGACTGAAGGATCCCAGGCAATTTTGCGTAAACAACATTTTCTTAGGAGGATCAGAAGCAATAGAATAGCCTCCTCTGTATTATTCTTCGGGACAAATGAACCATCAATCTGAGCAGCTAAACTAGGTGCACCTGCCTCAACCCCCCCATAAAGTAACAAAATAGCAAATTCCTTCTGTATTCTCGCACAACAATCTGCATCAAGGTTCCATGGACTAAGGAGAGCCCGTCTATATGCAGCCATTGCTTCATGCTGGAGACCTGCTTGCTTCCACAGTTCTGGAAGAAGCTCAACAGCCTTGCAAACTGTCTCTTGCAGTTTGTTGTCCCCCAATGACTCAGGCATGCCCTGAGGAAAAACTGTTTCAATTGTATCCAAAACACTTTTGCATTCTTGAGCAGCTTCTGCAATCACAGAATAAAAAGAGGATTATTGGCAAAGAGAAATGTGCATAGCCACACAGGATGCTCATAATACTTAATAATAAAAGAGCAAATCACATTAGACGCAAACCTAGAAGCAAAGAATTTATAATTTATTTGTAAGAAACTCACTGTATATTCTGGTAGGTAACATCTAGAAAAAGTCCTGAGACATCTAAGGAAAATAAAAACAAATAATGAACCTCCAGACTATGATGTACAGCATTACTCTTTTGCATCCTTCTGTTACAGTGCAAGATGGACTATTTATTGAACATTAAATTATTTAGATGGACAGGATAATACATGTCACATATTTGCAGTCACTGCTCTAGTAAAGAATAGTGCTACATTACTATTCACAAAAAATGAATCGCCATTCTGCATACATGGGTATAAAATTATCCTCTTGCATCTTTGATTCTGTTACTATGTAGTATGTAGCAAGGATTTCTAATTCAATTCAAGTTTTTGATGCATATTACATTGGATTTGACATATTTGTAGGTTAACAACTTCAGTAAAGAAAGAAAAAATGTCCTAACGTCAATGGGACTAGAAATTAAGAAAAGTCAATAGTGATGTGAGAGTGCCAAAGGCAACTTTTAGGTGCAGAAAAACAAATCTGGAAAGTTCATAGTCAAAAATGTGATGAACAGATGTACTCCACTACAAAAAACTGCTATGCTAACAAGATAATGGTAAACATAATGTCTGAATCCAAATTACTGCCAAGGAACAACAGAAATGTCTCACAATCAAAGAAACAAGCAGAAAAGGAGGAAGTCATACTAGACCAGAAAATCTTTGGATATAAAAATATAAGGGTAAGCTACCACTTTCTGAATATGCCACCACTAAGAGAGCTACATAGTACAAACTACAAAGTTACAAACAATGTGAGCAAGAATGAAAATTAAGAAGGAAAGGATTTTCTATTGATGTCCACAAATGACAAAAGTCATTCAAAGGGACTGTTAAAGGAACCAAGTAGAGAACTTCAAGGGAGTTCGTGCATTTAGGAGCTAAACACAAAAGTGATAAAGCTTTCCTGACCAACATGGAACTCTAAATAAAAGATACTGTCCCACCAACCACAATCATAACCCCTTATTAGGCAAAAAGCTGTCCCAAGATTTTATCTGGTAAAATAGTCTGTAGCTATGGGGTGCCATGTGCAATCTTTAGTGGCAGACATCAACCAGCAAAATTTAATATCTTGCATTAACAAGGTCATGAAAGTTGAAACCATCCAGAAAAACTATAATATCTCGCAGTAACATTTAGTAGAAAATTGAACTTCTTAGATCTTCAATCATTTGATTTCCTACCAAGAAACAACAAAGGTTTCAATATTTCTTTCAACTTCTATCATAACCCCATTGGACCACACTTGCATCAATCTCTGGAAACTTGAAAGCAAGCTGTACCAACATTATTTTGTTTTGACAAGCAATATCAAAAGCTCAGGAATAGTTTTCTATGACTTAAAGCCCAAACTTGAATACTGCTCTTGATCTCTACTATCGACTGCTATTGAGTGCTATGCTAAAGTATTTTAAGGTCATTTCTACTTTTACCCTGCCTTGTTTTGCTTTATATATCTTTACTATTGTTATGCATGTTACCCCTCAGTTTGCACAAGGATTAATATAAGGATTGAAGATAATAGTGAACCAAATATCTGTACTGACGAGGCTTCATCAAGCAAATTTTAATGTCTTATGATCATCATTGTATCTGGTTGTCCATGGTCATGTCGTAAAATATTGTAAAAAGTGAGATAGCACTTGTAATTGTTTATAAAGGGCCAGTCTATAATGTATAGTAAGCCCCATTATGGCAGATCTACTTGGAAAGTGTCTCATGAGTGTTTTTTATACTGAAAAAGGTTTAGATCCTTATAGTCTAAATCTTTCAAAGATTTTTCACTCGATAAAAATCCTCCAAAACCGTGAGCTCATCCTAGTACAACTGTCCTAGTCATGGAGCTTCCTTAACCCTTGGTCTATCACATCTCACTTTGGAGTCACCATGGGCATGTCTCAAGTCAATCCTACATAGGATAGAATCTTTTAGGAGTTCCTCTTGCACTTGGTCATGATTATTCATGTGTGTTGCTGGTTAAAATACAAGTTGGGTAGTTGGAGGTGCCTTTCCCTAGCTCAAACTTTAGGTTTTATGTTTTATTTCTCAATTACCCTTTAAAACCCATTCCACCTTTCTCATGTTAGACTCTCACCATATTTTTATGCAACCTCACGTATATCAATGCATGCCACCTAGATGCCTCCTAGGCCTTGGCCCCTCTTGTTCGATCACTCAAAAGTCAAGATCACACATGCGGCCTTCCTAGAGGCTTTTCCTTAGCCTCAAACCCCCAAGTGCCCTCTTCCTTGAGCAAGTTGCACCCTCCTTTTACCTTCCTAAACCCACACGTGTGAGTCGTTCAATCAAATTAGGCAAATCATTTGGCGTTTGGTCCATCATTGGGCTTGATTGTAGAGGTTTGTTACTTAAACTAGCCTCCTTTGACCTCACACATGCCATTTCCCTTTTAAAAGATTCCTTTTTTAAGGTAATCAGTCCCCCTTGAGCCAATTTGTCCCCTTCTAGATGAGGCACCGCTCTCTTTTTTACTTCTTAAAGTGTTTGTTAAAACCATTTACATTATCTTATTAATTTTTTACCTTGTCAAAAGGAAAATAAGGCTTTTTTACTTGGTTCTATAATAAATCTAAGGTTTTGGACAAAGAAACATGTTTTAATAAAAAGGAAGTTGAGTCTCAAATCCTATATAAAGAGACCTCCTCTCTCATTTCATCTGCTGGTTGTTCTTGGTCTATCTTGTACTATTTTAGAGTGCTTCATTGAACATCAATCTAAAGACTTCAGAGGAAAATTTCTTGGGATCTACTTGTGTATATGTGGTTCATTTCTTGCTTCATGCTTCCAATTGCAAGTAATATCACAATAGCATTGTCATTTCTTTCCTTTGTGATTGGCCATTGAAAGGGTATTACTACCTTGTTGGATGAAGAATATGGTATGTTAAGTTCTATCATAATTATCATTGTTATTTTACTTGAAAGAGAGTTATTTTTTGCATCTTTGACTTAATTTGAATTGTGCAATACTAACCCTTTCCTTATAAAGTGCACCCTCAAAGGAAAGGAATAAGAGATATATTATCTCCCTTTGTGATCTTGTAGGTTCTTCCAATACATCAAGTGGATTGAGGTTAGCCTACAGCAAAATCTTTCACTCAATGATCTTTCTAAGCAAGGCCCTCTTGGTAAGTCTTAGCCTCTTAGGTGACTCCATATGCCCTTTAGTCTTGGCACTAATCTCTCCTTGCAACCATACATATATTTAAAATTATCAAAAATAGTTTTCATTGTTTTTGCGTGTTTTAAGGTGAAATCTACAAAACCCTAAAGGTAAATCATACTTAGATTTCAAAATTATCCTAAATCTACTTGTTATTTATTGAGTATTTTTCTTGGAATTGATCCAGTTAGAAAATCTGGAAATTTAACCCTAAAGTTTATCATACAATTTTTAAATTTCTCTCTTATAAGTCTTGGGAAATTAAAAAAAAAATTTATGAAGACTTGGCCCTAAAAAATCTGAATTTTACTTCATAGATTAATTAATTACATATTCAGATTTTAATCATTCACTTGTGCTTTCAAATTATTTATCTTTTAAGTGAGTATTGTTAAATTTCTGCAAATCTTGAAATTACATTTCGTATGCATTAAAACATAAATTTGTTATTCATTTCTTGGTATTAAGGGTTAAATCTTTTTATCATTGAGTTGTTAGTAAATTTCTACAATTTCCAGCCACACAAAAGTATACTTAAATCATATATATTGCAAAAATTCCATTAACCTAGGAGATCTTAAAGTTTCACATCTTTTCTTCGGTTAAATTATTTATTTATAATTCTGGAATTTGATTAAAATTCTGTGTTTTTCTTACATAATTTGCAGAATTTAGATTTCTCTTGCAAGCTTTATCATACATTTATTCAAGGGTAATTTTATAGTGGTTCTCATCACTCATCCCTAGCGGTTATTACCACTCATATATGTTAGACTTTTAATAATATAGCAGTATAATTTTCACCTCTTTCAACTTTAACTACACAATATAACCATCCACAGAAACACAAGAGACACAATAGTTTACGAGCAACAAATTTGATCCTTTCACCATGCAACAAATTTGTTCACCAGTTTGAAGACCATGTTGTTTCATTTCTTCAACCATGGCAACATCAGGAATAGAGCATCAAGTGAAAGCATTTATGCAAGAACAAAGACACAGTCTTTTTTAGATTATGCTTTGAGGATAAAGCATCTTTGAAAGAGGGGGCAATGTAACATACACGAATACAGCTACAATAATATTAATAATAAACAATACTAGATAACCAATGGCCACATGTCTAAATTACATGTCTATGCAAGTATGTGACCATTCAATGTATTATACACAACTTCACATGCTAGTGTAATCATGTCTCATTTTATTATATATATTCAATACATTATATATGTCCTATATTCATTTCTCATTGTTGTCCTATTTATTTTGGATATTCCATATATGAACCACTTTGGTTCATCACCATGTTACTATATCCTTATTTCCCCTGTGGGGATTAAGTGATCTATGTAGTATTGCTGCTTTTTCTGCGTTTTTCTCCATCTGCCTTTCCTGCAGCACCCTTCAATGTATGCTTTTTTGTCATCTGGGCATTTTCTTTTCAATATGTCCCAACTCTTCAACCATTTTCTGCATTGTAGTTCCCAAGTATTTTTTTTCCTCTACAAGATCTCTTTGCTGATTTGGTAATGTCTAAATCACAAGGCAATGTTATTAACCCTAAAGAAATTATGGATAAGTCTGGAGTATATACTTTCATTATAAGTAGCTAGTTTAGATTTTTCTAAAGTAAGAGTTAGCATTTCTATATAGGAAAGCATTGGAGAAATTTATCAAAAAACTCGTGAAGCTTTTCTCTTCTTAATTGTAAATCTAAGTAATCTGTGACCAGAAACTAAACGTGAAAACGAACTAGAAAAAACATCTTAATTTTGTAGATCATTATATTCGTTACTGGTTGAAAAAATTGGTAGAAGAAAGTGAAAATTATCAAATATACAACTCTACTTCTCTTTACTCATTCTTGCTGAACTTTTGTATTAATGATTAAAGATGTTTTTACTTTGAAATGAGCAAGCATATTTTATTTTGTGATTCAGTTTTTCTCCAGAATGAAAATAACAAGGGATAAACAATATTATACAATTAAAATGGTTCTATATTGTTGACAGTAAAAATAGAGTGGAATGATATAATGCAAATAATACTTGAATATAATGTCAAATAATGAAATGAAAATGAATGAAAACAAAAAACAATCAAACATAAAAGTAACAAAGACAAGATGAATATTAGTCCAGAATAGTTCTAGTCTTATCATGAGAACTACTAGCAGCAATTCAAAGCAATGTACTCACTCTCCACTTTCTATCTCCTTACTGCTCTTAACAAAAAGATACTTCTATTTTAGAGGTAGAAAGGAAAAAGACCACTGGGATATAGAAATGGCTCTCTTGATGTAAAACTGCAGCTTTTGTTATCTCCTTGAATGTGGAATTCTTCACTGGTGGAAAGAGGGCAAAGATTAATGGTATAGATCTTAGTATGAATTCATGTTTGGGATGCCTAATAGAGGTGATGGTGAAATGAGGGGGAATACTCATTTTACGTCAAATTTTCTCAAATTGTGAGAAAATAAGCCATATAGATCAACTTAACTTGCGCTATATTCTTGCTTCCTAACATCGAAGTTGACAATGCAAGTCACTTCTAGTTCTCTTTTCTCTTTATCTTTAACCTTTTGAAAAACCCACCCAAACCTTATCAACATTGCAAACAACCATTTTGAACAATCATCATAGGGTTCCCTAGTCACCAAAAAAGGCAATTTGCCTATAGAAATTTGACATTTGGCCTCTTAGAACTTTTGTTCAGTAATAACTACTTTTGCCACTCTCATTGACAACAACCCATAAGCGAGTTTCATTTTTGGTAAAAGAGTATGCCCTGGAGTACTTAGGCATACGTAACCTTGGAAGGCCACAAGGTCTTCAAAAAATGGGAGAAAAAAGGAAATTACAAAAATAAGGATTTGAGATGCTCCCAAGCCAACTTAATGACATGCCCCCATGTCCTACTTGTCATGACATGTTGTGGATAAGGTGCTACATTTCCACTGAAGGAGGAAAAATCAAGCTTGTGGCGATCACCTTTTCTTGGTAACAACTTCACTAGAGAAAAACAAAACTCAAAAGAATAATCGCCCAGTTCCATCATCAAAGACATATATGATAAATGAATGTAAGAATAGCTCATATGAACCCCAACATATCCATTCATTGTGGAACAATGAATAAAGGACCTTTAAGATAAGAGAGTAGATACAACTAGGCATATTACACAATATCTCTAGGAGTGGTGAAGGAATGCAAAAATGACTCATATGCATCCAAACATATCCCATGCTCATGGAGCAAGGAATAAAAGACATTTAAGATAACAGAGTAGATACAACCAGGCATATTTTACAATATCTATATGGGATATTGAAGGCCATGAGCTTAACTTGATTGAGGCACACTCCTAACCATACCTCAATACAAAAGAATACCAATAAATCCAAAGGATTATATAGCACTAATGAGGGGAAAAAAAAGAAGAATGGTGTCTTCTATGAATAGGATAATGTGAATCAATACATATGGAAAAGGCATTCGTCCTCAAACATATCTAGCTAGAGAGTATAACTATTTTCCATTGTTTACCTTGTAAAGACAATCCACCACTCTCATCAAAAACCATGCATGCCCAAATAAAACCCTCAGAGGCAAACATTTTTTTCAAATTTTCCCAATAATATGTTGGGATTAATTCCAAATTATTTTGACATTTAGCAAATTTTTACTGCATTCCATCATTGCTGCATCGTTTGCATTTGTACTCAATTTCGTGAAGGCAAAAGATTGCAAACAATGCCCAGTGCCGAAGTTCACAAAATGTGCAAGATACGATAGATAAATATAAAATTCCAAATAAAGTTTCAAAGAATCTGAAACATATAATAAAATCATCAAACAAAGGCATTGAACATTAAACAGCTGTATTAACTGCTCACCCACTAATTTTCAGTTCCCAATGATTTCATAAAAACCAAAACTCAAAATCCATCTTAGCGTTCGTCCCTGTCAAAAGAGTTGTAAGCTTCACAGTTCATTTGATAAGATGTCATCCTCCAGCGGGAGCTAACCCGGGAGCGTTTTTTAAAGAGGGGGAGCGTTTTTTAAAGAGGGAGAGCGTTTGGTAGAGCGCTCGGGAGCAAATTAGGGAGCTATCGGGAGCAGCTCCCGATAGCTCCCTAATTCGCTCCTGACAGAGGCAGGGAGCGTTCTATTCACCCACCAAAGCGCGCTTTACAAAATGCTCTGGCCCGGGAGTGAAATAGGGAGCGCGCCCTCCCTTAGCTCCAGCAGCGCTTTGGCCAGAAGCGAGCTTTCGGAGCGGAGCCGAGGGGGGAGGATGCTTCCCCGTAACCTTGTTCTTGAGTTAATATTCTTTAAATAATTTGTGATTTTCTCTTTCCCAAACAAAAAGTAGGTTACAAAATGACAACCTTGTCTGGCATTAATGAAAACACAAACAAAAACTTCTTCAGTTATTAAGAAATGCATATATTCAACCATAGGGCATTTCAAGCAAGTATATAACTCACTGAAGAAAGAGGCTTCTCTGACGGCCAAAAAGATTCTGTTCTGAAGCTCAGAGATCACGGGGAAAAACTTTGGAAGTCGTATACTCAATCCAATCTAGATCGGGGAACCACTTCACAGATGTCCTCTACCACTTGGCGTCAGATAGCTCAAAACATTTGTGATTCAGAGGAATCCACAGGCTATAACTCGCAAGCATTCAAAGCTTAAGCTCTTTCCATTACAGAAAGAAGAGGAGCTCGATAGGCAGCAGCTGAACGAACAAGAAAGATGCAATGGCGTCAAGTTCCGAGCCGAATGCCTCGTTGGAGGCTAGAATCAATAAAATCCAGAAAGATCCGGCTAAACTCAAACAGCAGGTCCAAGAGATCCTCTCTGTGGGAAAAGCTGGAGAATTAAGCTGGGACCGTCTCAATAAAGATCTCTGCAATCTCAAGGACGACACGAAGGTGATTTTCAAAGAGCTGGCAAACACCAATGGCGATTTTGGCAATCACATCTGCACATTAGAAATCAAGGTCCAGAGGATCGTCAGTTCGATACCAGTTCCAAGGAACGATCAGGAATAGCTCTCTTCTCTGGTTTGATGTTATGGTTGCTAAGTTCTGGACTCCATCGGCAATTAGTTCGAATTCAAGTAGATTAGTAACCGGAGTGATGTTAAATCGGTTTTTTGCCTCATTGTGCGTAAGTCATTTCCCATTTTTTATAAGCAACGATGATATGAAGACTTTCTTTGTAAGAGCACCCGGCAGCTTCCAAGCCGGCCATTAATACAAATCTATAAACGTTACTGTTAAAAAAAACCAATAAACCGATTTAACAAATACCCAGCTGCAAGAAATTGATTTGATCCCCCACAAGATGAATAAAACCAAACTTTAAGAGGTACCCAGGGATTTTTTATAAATGTCAAAATGAGCAAAAGAGATCTGTATGGGAAACCGACCTGCATATTGCATTTGACGAGATCCAAAGGGGTTACGCCCGTGTGGGTGAGACCGCAGCTGAGAATGCCTCCCATGGTACAGGCTGCATAGAAGGCCGGGGAATACATGGTAATCTTCCCCGGCTCGCTGGGCGCCGGCACAACAAATGCCTTTGGAGCATTGACTTTGGCAGATGCATTTTCTGCAGAACTCCTAGTGCTGCTGAGATTCAACAGAGGATTCCTATTTCTGTTTAGAAGGGTCTCTGATGCAAATGAGCCTCCTCTGAGATGGCTCAAAGAAGAAGGAGATGGGGAATAAAGAAAGCTTGGCAAAAGAGCTCGGCTGTCTTGCTCTGAGATCGCCATGGCCATGGATTCGATCGATCGATGTGTAACACAAAGATAATCGAATAAACGAGAGAGACGGTTGCATCTTCCCTCCTTCTCTGTCTGTGGTTAGGTTTTAGAGAAGCCTTCAGCATTTAGGGTTGCCTCTTCTTCATATTATTATTAATCTCATTTTTATGGCCAAAGATATTGGAATATTCTCCGGGTTTTTTTTTTAACTTTATTCCTTCTCCGGGTTCGTTACCTCTTTGTGCACCCTATGGTCAATGCCCTCCAATAATGTGGTGAATCGCTTGATTTTTATGGTCAACGCTCTCTCCAATAAGGGGTCAGTGGGCTCCATCCATAAGGTGTGAAATACGTTTACGAGGAATTTGAATTTGATGAGGAATATCATACTTTTTCTTTTTTATAATCATCAGGATTTTATTCATATAAATTATATAATAATTTTTTTTAATTATGAAAATTTGAGAATAATAATATATAATGGTTAATTATTTCCATGGAAAACAAGTTTAATTTAATGAGAAATCTAATTGAATTTATAAAATGATAGTTTGTATTAACATTTATAATAATAATTTATTTTGAATATCACAGATTTAAAAAACACCAAATTCAATATGAGACCCATTTGTTTGTGAGATGAAGGACCTTCTTCATGATCTAAATATTTAACTTAAAGAAGTGTACACACCATATAGTAAAAAGGTTATTTTTCTTTTCTCTTTTACATCAACATCAAGTTATCCATTAAATCATCAAGGATTAAGACTAATATTTTTTACCTATCCAAAAACAATGAAGTAGTATCTAAGAATAATGGAGTAGTCAGGCTCTTTGAGACCGAGAAACCTTTGGGCATTATTGTTGGCTAAATATACTTTAGCCTTGAATTCGTGACCTCCCTAAGACCCAAAGGACCAGAGGACATTGGGCGAACCATTTGCCTATAAAACTAAGCCCACAAACTTGTTATGTTATGATGGGAGTAAGTTAATCTTGTAGCAAAAATACATTTTTTCTTCACGCAAATTTGATAAGAATCTTGCAAAAAAATTTAGTATGATCAGAGTTTCACTATGATCCAAGTTTTGTGCATGGTAGAACCATGTCCATAGGGGTTTTTCCTAATTGAACCAAACCCTCATAAAAACGACACAAGTTTCAAATTGATAGAAACTCTAGATTCATATATCATCGAATTATGTATGTTGGAGGGAAGTTTGCTACAGTATTAAAAAGCTTATATCATCATGGTATCCAACATCTAATATGTTGTTTCTTTGAAAAGCATATTTACGCTTAAATGAGTATACCAACAGTGGAAGCAAGAAGTGTCATGGCATTCTCTCATGTGAATTTGAAGACGAAAATTAAATCTTTTTGAATCTTCTCATATTAATTATTATTGCTATTATTATTGAAAATGGTGTGTATGTAAACATAAATGGTCCTTTTGAGTAAGTGTATGTATGTATATATCATTTTGAGGAATATATGGATGATCATATGTTTGATGAGGGTGTTGTATCTGTCCACTAAATGATCTTCTCTCTGGTTTTTTGGTTAATTGCACCGAAGAAGTGCATTCTACGGTCCAGTAGGGGGGTGCGTAACTCCTTCCGTGCTCACCTTAGAGATGACACGTGTTCTTTAAAAAAAAATAACCTCGTATACAGCTAATCAAATAATTTTGAAATAGGTTTTTTATATTAATATAAATTTTGATCATCTAATTATTTGCTACTAAACTAAATACCCATGTGTTAATAATAATAAAAAATCAAGCCAATGATAAATAATGCCTCGTCCAGGTAAATATAATAGACAAAATATCCATTATAAAATACTTTGGGCATAGTTTGTATATTAATCATAAGACATTGTAACCAAGCTATGGCGAACCGAACATAACAAAGAGATCCAATATAACCATATTTAACTATCACAACTTAGTATATTAGGCCTATAGCGCTATTCAAGGGATTCTTTCATTGGCCCATAAAGCTAAACAATCAATTTATGGCTTAATAGTCCACTAGTTGACCCTTTCAATAGTCCATTGTTTAGATAATTTTGTATCCTTGGAATTTCATTCGTCTAATAGACGAGAAATCTAGCTATAGTACCCAGAAATGATTTATCATTGAGAAAACGCCTTTGGAATAATTATTATTATTTAAGGTTAGAGCTAAGTGAGACACCAATTTGGTGTATGATATACTCTTGTTTGTGGGATGAGGGACTGCACATCAATGTAATGATGTAATTGCAAAAGTTTATAAAAGTGTGCATACCTTACCCTCCTCTGAATTTGAACCTATGACCTCTTAAGAGGA
>NWUY0304663946.1:0-11352 GCA_004151065.3 Larix sibirica
ATTTGCTCCCCCCCACCCATGAATCAAAGAAAAAATTCATCAACCTTGATGTGTTCTTGATTCATATGAAATGTGCCACTGGCATATTTTCAAGAATGGCATTATGATCTTCTATGATCAAATGACTGTATTGAGCACATATACTCGTAGTCTTGAAAAAGAATATGGTCTTTACATTTCCTTACTTCTGCAAAAAAATGTCCCATTAAAACTATTGAACCCACTGCATATGTATAATTTGAAAGATCTTTAAATTAAATTCTTGCATCAACGTGCTTTTCGACTTAGTGCATTTAAATAAATAATAATGCACTTTACTGCTGGAGTATAATTTTGCAGTAACACATCAAAACTGCCGTGGAAAATTAAGGCTAACGCGTAACTCTATTTTTCTTCCGGGCTCAATATCCACCAAAAATGGAAGCGTTTAAAACAAACCAACAAAAAACAACAGCCTTTGAGTCGACGATTCAATGAATAAAGAGGCAGTAATAGCATGGTTCAGTGTAAAAGATACACTAGATTAACAAAATTAAATATCTGTAAATGGAGTAAGAAACCAGATATATGTGGTTGCTTGTGGAGAGTGAATGCATTGCAATTCCCAAAGTTTGAAGGATGCTGAACGAATGAAAAATTTAAAAACTGTAGATGTAATTTGGATAACACAATGCTAATTTGCATGCATTTTTAATGCGAGATGAATGTTGATAATTGAATGCGTTTGCTGAGAGAAGTCACAGCAAATCAATCTGGATGCTGATTGTTGATAACCCTGCAGTTGAGGCGGATTTCTCCCTGCGTTCCAGTGAATACGCCAATCATTCCCATTTTAACCATTGCACCACTAAATTTTTGCTGCCACCCAGGCAGATTAGAGCTGCCGGAGCTTGCAAACACCAAATTCCTGGTGTTTCTATTTGTAAGCAGCGTTGCATCGGAGGTAAAGAGGCCTTTATTCTTTATAACGTCGTCGTAGTAGAGATTGTCGAGGGTGTTGGGTGTTCTAACCTCCATGTTCACAGCCACCTTGCTGTTGCGAGCGCTGCCTATGGGACACTGAGACTTCAGCACCTGAGCATACACGGGATCAAGGGTTGGGTCCGTGGGATGAGTTTTGTTGAAATTGTAGAGCCTGTTCAAGAAGGAAGAGCAGCGAGACTGACCAAGAGTGTGTGCTCCTGAAATATCATATCAAGAAAATATTATAGCATTGCTACTTTGGTTATCAGATCCAACTTATACGTAACATTACTTACCAGACAGTATGACCATATCTTCCTGAGATAGCCCTTTGGCGGCAAACTTCTGTGTGAGCTGGTTGACATCGAAACCCGGGGGAGGTAAATTTCCGAAAGTATCTGCAGCACGTGAAATTCTTCCGTCTCTTCGTCCAGCAGGAACTTTCCAACTCAGAGGAGACCCAGCTGGAGATGCCTGCGCTCAATTATGATTATAATCAGAATTCATTAAACATGCCATGCAATGCTATGCTGGCTGAACTTATCTAAAGAAAATAGTTACCAGATTTGCGCTATCTCTAGCTGCAAATGCGACGATATCCGCACAAGAAACTGTGTTCGGGCAGATGGCTTCTACTTTGGATTTTGCTCTGTCAATCACCTCGAATCCGCGAAGACTCGGATTGTTAGCAGGCGAGTCTTTCTCGGCTACATTGTTGGCAGTTGAGTCGATGAGAACAGAGCCATCGCATCCCTACACAGTAACAGTTCGTTAGGTATAAATGAGTGCGACCCCCCCATAGTAGGTTAGTAGTATACCAAAAATAAAACGAAGCATATTGTAAATTATAATGCATACCCTGACGAAACAATCGTGGAAATGCAGGCGTATAAGGCCAGCAGCCACTCCAGGATTATTCCTGAATTCCTCTTTTACAGTCTCGAACACAATGGATTCCGCTCTTGGACAACGAGTAGAGTAGAAATCTACTACGAGATTACCATCTCCAGGGCTTGGAGCAGCACCAACTAAAACATAAAATAATACCACAAAGAGGATCCAGGTATAGTACACGCTCTTACCCATTTCACCACACACAGATCTTTTGGTCCGAAGTGAATTGTGTAGATCTTTGTCATGAGAGTGAGAAGGGCATATTGTATGTTCTTGTCCATCCAATCCTTTATATACTATGTCTATTTTTATTTTTTTCACAAATACTTATATTTACAATCATATTAACTTAGGGATTTGAACCTGCTTCATGTTAATACAAATCATATCATCTAGTTATTTGTTAATGGAGTATTTATTTATTTTATGTTGTGGATTTTGGTTGGAATTTAGTGAATTTTTTTTTGATAAAATTTAAATTTGGAATTGTTCAAATTATGATTTTTAATCTATAAATAAATTCAGCATTTTCAAATATCCCATAACATTTAGATTATAAATTTTTATAACTAACAATGCAATTTTCATAAATAATATATAAGATTTTAAGATTTTTTTACAGATTTCCAACTAAAAACTCAGAAAAAAAACAAGATAAAAAATATAAAAAAAAATTTAAAGTAGAACATATATACACTCTTTTAAATTAAATTAATAAAAAAATATTTTTAATTTTTTGTCTAATATATAATATATATTAGTTTAATGGTTACATATTTTTTTAATATATTAAAAATTCAAATAACGAAGAGCTAGGCTATGTATATCAAGTAATAGATTTTAATGAGATAATAAAATAAAGTTACAGAGAGGTAGGGTATGCATATTTTAATAGATTTTAATGAAATAATAAAAGCGTCTTTAATTGAGGGAAAAATATTAAAAAATATAAAAATTATTAATTTTTATTTTTTTTGATAAGCTGTAATGTATTTATTTGATATATGAGTTAGTTTTCTTTGTTAAATTTTTGTATACAAGATTTTAAGAATAAATATTAAACTACTTATGTACCAAGTTAGAGTTAAAAAATTAATATACAACAAAATGATTATTTATTAACGTCTAAGAAATTAATGTCATTATAAAAATAGTTTATTATATAATTTAATAAAATGATTAAAATCATTTTACATTGTGTGAAAAACACACAACCAAGGTGAGGATATTTCTAGTTAAAGGAGATCATAGAGATAAGAGGAAGGAAAAGAATGAAAGAGTGACACAATAAGAAGAGATTTCTTGGATGAGGTAAATGGAACAAAGGAAAAGAATAATGAATGAGAAAATTATGAAATGGAGATAGGAAGTAGGTATTAATAAAGATTTTTAGAATTTGTTTAAGTAAATTCTTTCATTTAACTATTAATAAAACATGTAAGTGCAAGGAATTTTGTATTTCAAAAAAATGGACTGTAAAAAGTAGAGTACCCCATAAAGAAATTATAAGCCTAAGTCTATACTAATCTTAGATCACATAATTTCTACAATGAATACAAAACCAAGGCCAATTTTCCATCATAAAGATTCATAGTGAATGCCCAAATTAATCAAGGCCAATTTGCCATCATAAAGATTCACATCAAGAAGTATCATTTATCATTTGCATGTTAAGAGGTAGATCATCCTTATTGTTTGTGTCTAAAATCAAACCTTTAATGGTTAGCTATGGATTAGGAGGGTTAGACTCCCATCTATCATTACATAAAAAGAAAGTTAGGGTGTCTTATTGTCTTTGCAATATAATATAGTGTAAGCGAGGAAATTTATCATTGCAATGTCAAGGAGGAGGACGCCAATTATGGAATTCCCCCTTATGTTCTTGAATAACATTACTATATCTATTGTAGAGATGTCCTTCATGCCTTTAGCATTAGATCAAGTACTAAGTGACTAGATGCTTGAAGGCTCTCAACTCATGGCATAAGGAGCACCACCCCAATACTCAAGAAAATGGTATAAGTGGACCAACTCTTGCTCAACCTTTTGAGCCTCCACTTTAATCTAAAAAATAAAGTTGGCACGATTGAGGGTTTCATCATGCTATGTTAAGTTGTTGTTATGTTGAACATTTTGAAATAAGCACATGTTCCTTCTTTTCCATATAAGATAAAAAAAATAAAAATTCGCCAATTACCATGATGTATGGAATGTAACATTCCAGGATATTCTTTAAGCTAACAAGGAAAACTTCCAAGAAATACTTGGAGGGAGCAATTGGATACAGAGAATATAATCCCACTCCCAAAGTGACTTGGAAAGCTTGCAAACCCAATAAATGCTTGATATGTGTATTCATGATGTATAAAGGAAACTTAGTCCAAGGTACTCACAAGTATTGAAGCAATTGGCCAAGGGGAAAGCCACCTAATATAAGAAAAACTAGGATAAAAATGCTTTCTTAAGTTGGATATAGAATTTCAAAATGGCTTGGAGCCTATATGGTCATTTCATCTATTTGAAGAGTAGTCCCAACCCTTTTTGAGATGAACATCAAGAATAGGCTTCAATAAATCCAATGATAACATTAGTCGATGGGTATTTTTTAGCAACTTTAGTGAGGTATCATCTCTAATCACATCAACATGAAGTTGGTATTTGAAGCACAAGTTGTAAAAACAAAGTATATTATATAAGGATTTGGACTCATTATAGTATAAACATATCTAAGCATAGATTTAATTTATCCTTCATCTTAGGCCACAAAATCTAGTCCATGGAATACACATTATAAAGGTTGGTGAATGACGTGATACCTTGCATATGTAGGTGTTAGGTAAAATACTTAGGTTATCTAAAATAAAGGTTTACCTTCGTCACACTACATTACAGGAAAATGCCAAAGATAGTGTCCAATAAAATACATCTGAGACTTCAATGGATCATAGTTATAATACAACTTAAGCTCGATAGCTACTCAAGTCTTCTATATGCCCATAGTCATAAATAAATCACTAGCTTCCACATAAGTAGGAGTAATGAGATGGTCTTTCAAGTTCAACATGCACAAACTCTTTTTGCTAGTGAGTGATCCCTAAGTGATACAATTTTGAAGTAGTACTTTCCAAGCTTCATTTTCCTTGAATACTCTAATGACACATTTAGAACACAAGCCTTGAGCCTATTATGGTGCTATTGATACTTAATCCTTAGGAGAGAAACACATATTCCTGCTAATTTTATGAAAATCCTTCTTGCTACATGACTTAGACCAAAGAATATCCTATATGATAAGCGTAACATAGGGATCATCCAATTTTTTTATTAAATTTGCATGGATGCATGGATTTTACTTAAAATCCAAAACATGGAATCTAGTGTCATAGGGTTAGTAAGTCACTTAAATCGACCTTCTTAGATATTCTTTGGACAACAACCTCCTTTGAACTCTTCTAGTGAAAAATGGAAGGTGAAAGGGAATCCCAATAATTTGATGACTTGGCCTAGTTGTAGTTATGGTTACCCCATGCTAGCAAACCAATATAAGAGATCATCTTGGATTTATCTATAACACTAAGTTTTGGCCATTTATAATTTAGATTTAGACAAGTTGCGTTGAAAACCTAAAGATAATATATTATCTTATCCTAGCAAGGTTTCTCTCCAAAAGGGTAAAGATGAAATTCCATTAATGAGCTCTTACAAGACTTTATGTTGGAGTATATAGATGATATCCTTAGCGATCATAACATATAATTCCATATCTAAATGATAGCCTTAATTTATTTTTCCAAATAGGTTAATTTCTTCTTATTTAGCCTAGTTGATAGAGGTTCAAGATGCCACATTTGTGAAAACTTGAGTTTCTATATCATTTAAGAAAAAATTCTAAATCCATACACTCTTAGCATAACAAGAATTAATGTCCACTCAACTTGGTTGAATTCCTTCTCAAATTCAAATTTAATGGATAACACGTTCAATCCTAGGCATTAGCCCACTCCATTCCCTCTGAAATGATTATGACATTGTCTAATATGAAGTGGCCTTTAATGAATCTTGTTCAATTTGAATGGCATAGGAAGGATGTATTTTATCCTTACCTCTAATAATTTGGCTATGTTCTAGTACAAAATGTGAAACAAAGTTATGGGCCACAAACTAGTGATTAATTCATAGTCTACAATATTAGCAAAATCTTAAAATACCTATGTTTATGTGCTCTCCCAATGATTTCTTAAGGACAAATTTCTTTTATACATACAAAGTTCCACATGGACTATAAAAATTATATAGACAACCATTTATCCCAAAGGATATATCATCTACCACTGCCATCAAGAGTACTCTTAGATTAAATCTATATAGTCAATTCATAATAACATAAATTTTCATTCTTACGATACAACCATCTAGGGACAATATCAATACATATTTAAATGGACAATATCAAGACATATTTAAATGGACAACCAACATTCCTTTGTCAATCCTTGGAATTAAGACATAATATGATATTGGATAATGGATTTCCATTCCCCCATGGCGGGTGCATACAGACGTGACCATCCCTAGGCCTAACCACGTGCCTGCCAACATGGCCAGCCACATGCATGATCGCATGCCCGTCCATCTGCCTTCCCTCCTCAACATTGATGTTGGACATGTGATGGCTTAGACCACCTACACGTCCCTTGAAATTCCTTAATTGCCTTCGATCTTTGCCTCGTCCATGGCTCATTACCACACCAGCTCTGTGACCATTTCGGCGTGAGCTCTGTCCTCTCGGATTACTCCTATCCGGCTCAGCGTTCTGGTCATGATTACTCCATTACAGATTCATGAATGTTGTCGTAATGGAGATGACATTAGACTCGAAGCTCTTATTCTGCAGCACTCTACCTGGAAATGCAACCACTCTTTTGACGCTCAGCTCCTGGCTGTTCAACGTAAGGGGTCCACGAGTGTTCGTCTTTACAGTGTTTGCCTCTCTGGTAAGCAGTTCACGAGCACTCTTCTCTCTGGTTCGCATCCCTCTCGGCTCTCTGGTCTTCATTTGTTCTACGCTCCGCTCCCTAGCCTTTCTGGTGCTAGAATTTCTTTGCTCTCCCGGCACCTCCGACGTTATCGGTTCTTCCGACTCCCCCATTCCTCGCATCTCTCATGGCTTGCTCCACTCGCTTAGCTCTCCCGCCTCCCCCTTCCCTCTACGCTCTCCCGGTTCGCTAGAGGAACAGACATGCCGCCAGTAGGAAAGGTCATTCCCGTCACTCTGTGCAAACTACAGCTTTCCCCTCTTTTGGTCCACCCACACGCCTCATGTGTGGGGTTGTGGAGAAGGCCCGCAGATTCAAGAATGATATTTCCCAACATGTGCAGGATTAAATTCAAGAAGCTGAACATGACGCTTCAGTTTCTCGCGTGTACACTGCGGATGAGGAAATTCGTAAGCAATTTGAGACCTTGGTCCCAGACCCATGTAACTCCATAGGAAGAGCCACCCTGTACCAAAAGACTCTAGATTACCACTGGTCCTAGAAGTTGGTGCTCGGCACAGGTCTTGAAGACAGGGATGAAGCCAAAGCCGAAATTCTCATGCAACAGGACGACATGGTCGACTTCCTGAAGCAGATTCTCTACAATCAGCAGCAGATAGCTCGCCACCTCGGGATCACTCTTGCAAAGGAGCCTACCACCCATCCTATCCAAGTTGGGCAAACAGATCACACCAAATATTAATTCTGCATGTTTCTCTCTTTGCTTAGATTTTTGCATCTTTGTTTTAGAATGCTTCGGCCTCTTAGTATTACTGTTAAAACTTTTCTTAGTTTAGTATGTTTTCCTTCTTATATGACAACTCAAAACTCTGTTTGCAACTTGAATTGGGGGTCTATTTTCTCAACTATGAGAATGCCCAATACATTTCTATCTTTGTATATTTTTGATAAGGCAATATAAGGAGCTACATCTAGCTTACAAAAAATAAAAATGGATTTCCATTCAATATCCTACTTATGATATTGGATAATGGATTTTGCATTCAATATCCTACTTTTTGGTAACTTGAACTTTTTTCATTTGAAGAGATGCAATATTTTCAGTAGCCTCTTTAGTTTCCAAGGATTTAAAAGGCCTATATGTTAGACAATTTCTAGTCTTCATCTAGTGGATTTGAGCATGAATTAATGTAATTGACACTAAGAAAATTTCATCCACTTTTAAGAAATACCCAAACTTAGCAACTCATGTCTAGAGGGCCTTATCATAAAGAGAGCATCAACGAAAAAATTGAGATAAGTCACCGAACATGTGTCTAACAACTTTACAACACTTGCAATTGACCACCGCAATCTATATGATAAATCCATGCTTAAATGTTGTGACTCCTCTAATTGCATCATTTCATCGAAAAAATCAACCAATCTTTCCACTTGGCCTAGGTAGTAAGTTCCAAGTTTTCTTGATGGTTTGCACATAAGTTGCATGCTTCATCGTGACATATATTAAGGAGTATCTTGCTTTGTACATTCTCATCTTATCTTACCCCGTGAATAAGAGAAGGTAATGAATCTATCCAACCTTTTGAAACATTTTGGATTTTTTCTTCCTTGTAGTTCAACCAAGTAAACCACAATTCAATGAAGATGTGCTTTTAAATTTTGTTAGGATCATATAACCCAATGTTGGCCTTGAGATCATTCTAGGGCTTTTAGTCCCTTTGAAGCATTTTGATAAGGCCATCTTCTTATTTTTATAATCTTATGTTTTCACATAATTGAAAATTTGCATTTTAATTAGTCGACCTTTAGTCTATTAGTCATTCTCAGAAAGCCATCCTCTCATACAAATCATTTGGAGTATAAATATTAGTTAAAACAATCATCCATCCATCAATAGTAAGCAATGTCCATGTTAGTCACACAATCAATTACAGGAATCTAAATCCTTGGAGGTACAAGTGTGACAAGTCTACCTCTAGATTTGGCATGATTAGTATAAATATATTAGCTCCATCCCAAATAACATTAAGGGTTATACTTAACAAAAATACTACTAGTCTAACTTCTTATAGACAAAGGATATTTAGATCTAAAATCATTGTATGAATTCTCCAAACCATGAATTTTATACAGTAGTCCATAAGGCCCCATTCCATGATGTTGATCCAAGTATCCATTTAGAACTTCAAAATGGCCATTTGGTATTTCTACCATCTTAAAATTGGTCATGAACCTTGTCAAACTTACAATAGTTTACAGGTCCTAAACTTTCAATGCATTTTTTAGTCATTTTCCATGCATTTTGGAAATTTTAATGCCTCACCCTCTATTATTCTCACTCCAAACTCAAAAAGTTTAGAATAATATTTTTAATAGTTTAAGGAAAACCCAAAACATAGTTTTTATTAGAAAGATAAGGTCCCATAATGTTGATGTACAAATGTCTAGGGTACCTAGGGAATTCATTCAGTTTGATGCCTTAGATCCTACTATATTGTACTTAGTCAACAAAAACAATAAATTATGATAAATATAATAAGAAATATAAATTATAGAAAGTAAAATAGGAGAACAAGAATACTGAACATGCAGATTATAAACCCTTATATTGATGATCCAAAAAATAGCAATGTTTGTAGGCCTCTTTGAGGGGAAAACCTCCAAGTGAGATGAGACTCATTGCAATGAAAATACTTGACAAAACATTACATAGCATTCTATATCTAGAAATAGTTGCTCACAAACAAAATATTTACCTAACTTCATTTGGTCCCATCATTAATTAATACCAACCACCTAGTGGGACTTATTTAATAAAGACAACAATTTTACATTGAGTATGGCTCATGCCAAGTACCTAATGTGTCATATTCAAGGAAGATGGCCTCATACATTAATTGGAAAACTCCTAAATACCCCAAATTATGAAGGATATTTCCGAGTCCTACCATGTCCTCCCCCTTCTAAATCAATGTTGTCCTCAAGGCTGTAGATGTGGAATTGTTGTAAAATTGCTACTCAATATGAGGTGGCATCTTTAGGCTGTGTATCACTTCATTATATCAATACTTCCCATATAGTGTATCGGTGTCGCCAACACTCTCATGTGGCCAATACTACCCCCATTTTTAACCAAATGGGGTCTTCTTCATCAAGTTTGGGAAGGTTGGTATAAACTCAAAAGTTCATCCCCTTTACCCTCTTCAAGTAGGACACATGAAAGACAACTATGTGGATCTTGGAGTGGAATAGGACAACCTACATATAGGTGATTTGTATAATGCATTGGGGTATCTAATAGGGTCCATATCTAACTTTGGCGCTAGATTTAGATGGTTTGTGTCTTTAAGAGATGTCTACTTACAAGGTTGGAGATGAAGAGACACTTGATTCCCTTCTTCAAAAGAATGGTTAAATCAATGTTGATATGCATATTGTTTAATTGTATTTTGTGACAAAACCAAATTGGCCTTAAGTGTAAATCATTATTTTGATCTTAATTGATGTAGTTTTTGTGGGAAGACAACCACCTTTCAGAAAGGTGTCATAAGAAAATGAAGGTTATTCAGAATTAAGTACATTTTTTATGGCTAGTTACTTGGTGTTGGAATTATGAAGACAAGCTATTAGAATGGTATTACCACCAATTTCATACATAGGTCTAGATGTGTTTATTCATATAGGTTTCTATAGAAGATGGCTATGAATGTCACTAGTGAGGAATTGACGAACTGTAGCACGATCAAGGCTCAATTGATGGCCATATTTTGAGTTGAAGATCAATCCTTTAGACTCCACTCAATTGCATTGTGATTACCCTTTTATATTTTCAGGGGGGTATATTAATGTTCTTGATTTATAGGTCTCTTGAATGATCACCTTTTAGTTGATAGGGGAAATATATTAATGATTAGTGTTAGACTTTAGGTTTTGAGATCTACTTAGGTTGATTTTGAGGATTATGATTTATTCAAGATGATGGATTGAGGATTTGATTATTTTGACATGGATGAATTACATAGAGATTTTGGATTGGTTAGTGTGACCATCAAATGATATTCATTGATACAATTCAACACTTGACATTTTTGAGGATTTTTAGGATATTGGTAGTAATGGACTTTTGAGGATTTTGAGGACGTCAGTATGGATGATATTTTGATGGATGATTTACCATTTTTTCATTTGAGGATTTAGTCACTTATTTCATATTTGTGACTTACATGGTTGTTTGAATCTTATTGCATATTTGTGATTTGCATGGTTGTTTGAATCTTATTGCATATTTGTGATTTGCATGGTTGTTTGACATTTTTTTATTGATAATTTGGTTTTAGAATTTGAGGTAGTACCAATAGTTCACCTAGTTTACATCTAAGATCTTTTTGGTAAGATTATGATTCACTCCTTGTTGATTCATTTGTTGATGTATATGTAACTTCGAAATGTATTTCACATATATGTATATTGTATTCCTATAGCGATGTTATTATTC
>NWUY0304665428.1:0-10506 GCA_004151065.3 Larix sibirica
GTAATTGTCATTATTTGAGCATTATAATAGAATGATCTCACTAATTGAGAGTGGACTCAAATATGTATCCAAGAGGTCTGGTGAACTCCGTTTTCAAAGTTGTTATGGTGTTCATATATTATGCTCTTAATATTTATGCATGTACATGTGCATTTCCTTTATGCAAGTTGAATAAGTTTGGTTAAGTAAGTTCACTTTCATGCGAAGTGCACTATCAATACAAGATTCTTGGTTTTAAGGAAAGTGGACTGTTGTAGTAATTTTCGGATCAAGTGAAATTTGGGATAACCATCCACTTCCAGATTAGTCTAGGCATGCTAACTAAAATAGATGCATTAGGAAATTATATCTCAAACCCATTGCATTTGTCTATATGCAGGGTATTTACGTTAATACTCCAGATCCAATTATCGTAACTCAAAGGTGCATGGTGCATTATTTTCTAGAAGTCAATCATGCTACTAGATGTAATTAATTAATCCATACGCTCTTACAACATTATTCATAGTTCATTGTCTTGAGTCCTACCGTATTTTTGAAATCGACATAATTATGAAACCTAATAATCAACCAATAAATCATTACCTCAAGGTGGATTGAGATATGGCAAGGAGATTGAAAGGAGAGAACATTAAACATTGATGGTTTACTTAAACACTAAGGGATCCAACAAAATATTACCAATGACACTCTAGGGATTCTCAATTATCACAAGGGGACTAGGATTGCTAGTGATTAATGCACAATAGTAATTAATCTACTTATCAAAGAATAAATAAAATAAGTAGTAGTTGGGAATGTGGTATAGAGGTAGCTAATGGGACATTTCTGGCATGCTCATCATGAAAGAGTGTTCAACCCCTCAATTCTTTAGTCAACTACTTCCATATATTCAATCTGTATATCTTTGGATGATGAAACTCATATTAAATGAATATGAAAATTTGTTTTTACGAGGAACTCCACATACATATTGTTAGTACCTAGGTCTACACCTAGGATTGTCTACTTTTTTGAACTTGAGACTCTGAAAGTCAAAATTATCCTAAGTTTACCTCAAGAATTGTTACCTAAGACAAAATCTTACCCTTGATGTTCTGTTCTATAATTTTATGTTCGTTTTATGTTTCTGTTTTGAATTTGATCATTAGCTAGTAAAACATGCTAAGATGGCACAATATCTTCATAGAGTTTTTTGTTAGTTTTGTAGTTGCTTTTTCCTTGGTTAAATATCTGTACACCTTGGCGAAGTTGAAGTCAGTTTCGGGACCTGACTTTACTTAAGAGAAAAGTGTCGCAGAGTGGTTTTGCAGCTGCGCTACCAAGATACTAGAGAATTGTGCTACAAAACTTCATGTAGGTGGCTATTTTAGTTATCATCCTTTGGAATAGATTCAAGACAAACTATAAGGAACCATTTGAAATGGTTAAAAAACCACATTAGGAATGGAACAAATTACAAAAACCTCTCTCAGGTTTTACACAAGTGTCACAATTTGGAGCTACAAGTGGCAGTTTGAAGCCTATTTTTCAGGATTTTGTCAAATTGAGTTTCCTAAAAACATGCCTAGTCAACTAGTTGTAAGGCCACCTCAGCAATTCGATTTGGGATGAGATATTTTAATTTGTATCGAAAAACTAAATATGGCAGAGGAAATTTTCAGATCCATTAGTTTTGGTTCTTGATGATTATGTAATTTTCTATAAAGCTTTGAAAAAATGAAGAAGAAGGGGTTTTTCCGTTGAGGAGGAAGCAGAGGGTTCGATTTGGAAAATCTAGTGAAGGGATTGTGGATTTTGTAAGCTTATTTTGAATACAGAATGCAATGAATGTCTAATATCATTTAGAATGTGAATTAAAATTGTGCCTCTTGTATGTTTACTACCGATTTTCTATTTGAATACAGAAATGTTATGCATTGCATAATCAAATAGTTGTAGAACTAATACGTTTACACTGTGAATTCCTATTGCATGTGATATCATCTTTGTGTTCATTTAGCCTTCTTGATAATAACGTTGTTATATGATGGAATATTATGTAAATATGTTGAACATGTAGTTTACCTTTTCATATGTTTACATCTCAGCTTTGTCTTAAAGCTTGTGTTCACATTTAGTTAATGGTTGTAAAGCCTTTGAATTCATAGCTTATTTATGTTCTTTATGTATTGTTCAAATACTCCACACAGACCCTGTTCGGTTTGATATTTATCCAACCAGTTACCAACAAAATCAAAACCACAATTTATCACCAATATATATTCAAGTGCCTTATCTTTTCCCTTAGCAGTCAGGGTGCAAACCTTAGGGAGAACATTTTTTGGTGCCATAATTGAAGAAATGTTCCCCGGGAGAATAATAACGATCATATTTAGTCTTTGATGGTGAACATGGGCTGGTGACATAGTACATATTGCAATGTTTCACCTTGGAAAATGCACTAATAGAAGAATCCATAATTCAAAGCATTAATATTGACTCCACTATAAGATGAGCTCAGCTGATATAAGAATGAGAAGACATAAGAAAACCATGTATAAAGTCATATTTTTCTTTGAAGAACTTATATTAATTTTCAATCTCTTTCTTCTATTTTCCCCCATATGCAAAAAGGATCATCCTATGCTTTGTTTACTTTGATGACCATAAGCTTTCATTTGTTTATCCTTCATTGGAAGAAGATCTACCATATTATTGTGTTGTATATATTGATTTAATTCCTCTAGATGAACCATATAATAAAAATGATGTACATATACCAATTTGTCCTGAAAATGATCAATCATGTCAGGCTAAAACTAATAAAGTTGATTTACCTCTTGTGATTCTTGTTCTATCTTGCAATCATCCTGTTGAACCCAATTTTCAACCCATTGAAGTTCAGTCCAGAATAAAAAGAGTATTTTTTAGAACTTTGAAGCTACCATCTATTATTCATGCTTACCCTCTTAAGTTTTTCAAGTAGCTTCCTATGTTCAATGGAGAATATCATGTTGTAACTGAGAAACATCTATAAGGTTTTGAAAATTTCATTGATAATTTTGAAATTTTGCATGAGGATGTAGTTATGAGGATATTTTGCAAATCTTTATTTGGAGATGCTGCATCATGGTTCAGAAATTTGGAAGCTTGTTCTATTGGTTCATGGACTGATTTTCATAGTGACTTTTTGAGATATTGGGGTGAGAAGAAATCCTTTGATCAATACTTTATTGCGTTTAATGATTTAAAGAGAGAGGAGGATGAAGCTCTTTTCACATTCAACATGAAATTTCACAATTTTTATTACAGTATGCCTAAGGATATTCAAACTTATGAAAATGTTTCTATGTTGTATTATATAGAAGCTCAACACCCCGATCTTGTTTTTTTTTTTTTTATCTTAGAGAAAGGAAATCCTCATCATTAGAACAATTATTTGATGATGGTAGAGAAATTGAGGAAAAATTCCGGGCCTGTGACAATCTTCGAGATCAGATTTGTGATGAACATTTCTATTCAGAGGACCAGAGAATCTATGAACAATAGAAATCGTATATTGATGTAGATAAATTGGAGGAAGAACACGAACATCAGGAATCATATCATAATTTTCATTGTTTTCAACAAAATGATTCATCATCTTCATATTTCATTCTTTCTTCAAGTTTTACAACCGACGAATCATATTTTCTATTGTCACTAATATGCAACAACAAGATGATTTTCCACTATAAACATTTCCTAGTTGTGACCATGAAGATGATTATGCTGATAATCTTCATAAAATAAATTTTGCAGAAGGTTATGATCAACTTGTTGAAAGGGAAGTTGCTCTCTCAAAATTTCTTACTGCAAATATACATGATCAACACAATTTATTTGTTTATAATGATTCTTGGGATTTTACAGTTCCAAATTTTTGCTAGGGATTTTCATTGCAGAAAGGATGTCAAAAGTTTATAAAAATTTCTTAAGGATGTCCTTTCAGGTATGAATTTTTTCAAGTATATTATGAAAATCAGGTTTGGAAAGTTCTAGCACCTACAACAGTTACAAGAAATATTTTGCTGTCTTATGAGTTTTATGATTATCCTGTTGTTCTAAATGTCACTAATGAGTTATTTGTCCAAGAAAATAATCAACATGAAGAAGGTTTTCAAGATGTACTTGGTGATAGCACTGATGATTACATGGCTGTGGATGCATTAGTGTTTATATGTGATGTGCCTATTGTTATAAACTTAGATGAAGGATGCCAAATATGATATGGGGAAGCATTTGTTTCATAATTAGTTAAAGATGAATTCATTGTGCCTGCCATCATTAATCAATATCAAAATAAGGAGGTAGTTGTGCATCATCATAGTCCATAAAATTTTGTTTCCTTGAATTCTAATGTAATATATGATAATCAAGAACTATTTTAGGAGAATAAAGGGTCTGCTTTCAATTATCATTCTTTGCAAGATGCACAAGTTTTTGACACACCCATTTATGATGAATATTTTGATCTTGATGATAACTTACATGAGCAGCAAGTAGTTTTTGTTTCCTGAAGATTTTGATCGACAGTTTTATGATAGCAGTAAACAATCAGATCTAATCTTTGACAACTATGGTTCTAAAGAAGAGAAAATGATTATTTCATCCTCCATTGACTTTAGCAATAGCATGCCTATCTTTGATGAGTGTGAATTTGATTTTTGGGAAGGCAGTGAAGGGAATGATTATGACCCAATATAAGTAAAAGCATAAAAATATGATAAAGATTTACTTGGTCATTCCACAATGTTTTCTTTTCTAGAAAATGTTCAACAACAGTCTTCAGAAATTAGTGAGCTAATATTTGATGACGATAAAATGAGTTCATAAAAGATATCACAGATTTTTAGAAGGAAAAAACTGAAATTATCAATGAGGCAGTGAAAATTAAAAGTGTTCACATTCAACTGGAACAAGGGAAATAGGTATTTGTTGATTGCCAACATATTTTTCCTTTTAACTTTAATGATCCTGTTGCACTTTATATGGAAAGTTTATCAATTTCCGCTCTTTACCATTGATTCATTGTGAGTACAAGGTACGTGTTTATAATGAATTGCTGATTCATTTTCAAGATTTTATTTTCTTGGAACATATGAAAAGAGTTTCGTTAGTTAGCTAGCTATTTGAATGGTTAAACTGGAAAATTGTGTACACTTGATCATAGAAGTTTATTCGATTATTGTAAGACATGTACATAAATAAGCTCGCTTCTAAGAATTTTCTTTTCAGTTTGTGTGATGTGCAATAGATTAGTAGCAATAAAACCCCATAGACCAACAGATTAGGCACTGTACAAAGTTGTGGGTTTTCAGATTTCAATCAACTTGTAGAGTTGTTTTTTTCCGAGCATAATGAAGATTGCATGGGTACAAAGTTATTGGAACGGAAGGACATTGATCTACAGTTTTAAGCACCTCACAAGGAATTTCTATCCACAGTAGGGGCCAACGTTAGTACCTAACTCTGCACCTAGGATTGTCTACTTTTCTGAAATTGAGACTCTGAAAGTCAAACTTATCTTAAGGTTACCTCAAGAATTGTTACATAAGACAAACATTTACCCTTGATGTTTTTCTCTATGATTTTATGTTCATTTTATGTTTTTGTTTTCAATTTGATTGTTAGCTAGTAAAACATGCTAAGATGGCACAATATCTACATACAATTTGTTGTTAGTTTTGCAGGTGTTTTTTTCCTTGGTTAAAGATCTCTACACTTTGGAAAAGTGAAAGTCAGTTTCGGGACCAGACTTGCCTTAAGAGAGCAGTGCTGTAGAATAGTTTTGCAGCTGCACTACCAAATTGTTTTGCAATTGTGCTACCAAACCGCTAAAGAGATGCGCTACCGAACTTCCTATAGGTGATTGTTTTAGTCATCATCTTCGGGAACATATTCACACCAACATGTAAGGAATCATTTGAAATAGTGAAAACCCCACTTCAAGAACGGGCCATATTACAAAATCCTCTCTCAGGTTTTACACAAGTGTCACGATTTGGGATCTACATGTAGATTTTGAAATCCTATTTTTCAATATTTCCCCATATTCAGTTTCCTAAAATAATGCCCAGTCAAGCAGTTGAAACGCCACCTCAACAATCCGATTTGCTATGAGATATTTTAATTTGAATTAGCAAACTAAATATGGAAGAGGAATTTTTCAGATCCATTAGTTTTGGATCTTGATGATTATGTATTTTTCTATACAACTTTGAAAAAATGAAGAAGAAGGGGTTCTTCCTTCAGGAAGCTGAGTGGAGAGGTTCGATTTTTGAAAGCTGGTGGAAGTTATGTGATATTTGTAAGCCTATTTTGAATACAGTTTCTATGAATGTTCAATATCATTTGAACTATGGATTAATTGTGCCTCTTAAATGTTTGCTGTTGATTTTCTTTTGATCATAGAAATTTTAATGCACTACATAATTAGTTTATTGCAGAACTAATAACATTTACTATGTGAATGTATATTTCATCTACTATGTTTTCATTTAGCCTTCTTGATTATAATGTTGTTATATGATGAAATATTATGTGAATATGTGGAACATGTAGCTTACCTCTCCATCTATTTACATTTCAGCTTTGACTTTACACTTGGATTCACATCTATTTCATACTCTTAAAGCCTTAGAATTCATAGCTTAATATTGTTCAAATACTCCACATAGTCTCTGTTTGGATTGGCATTCATCCATTCACTCAAAGATAAAACTAAATGCTTTCAACCTTTATGTCTAAGTGTCCTAGATTTTCCCTGTAGCGGTCTAGTGTAAACCTTAGGGATAACATTTTCTAGCATCATTGTCGGGGACAGAATTGAAAAAATATTCCATGGGAGAATGACAACAATAAGATCCAATATTTGATGGTGAAAATGGACTGGTGACATAGTACATACTGCAATATTTCACCGGCAACTTCACTATTAGAAGAATCTATACTTCAAATCATTAATAGTGACTCCACTATAGGATGAGCTCAGCTGATAGAAGAATGAAAAGACACAAGAAAACTAGGTATCAAGTCATAAGTTTCTTTCAGGAACTTATATTACTTTTCATTATCTATTTGTATTTTCCCTCATATGTGAAAAGGATCATTCTATGCTTTTTTTACTTCAATGACCATAACCCTTCATTTGGTTATCCTTCATTGGAAGAAGATCTGTCATATTCTTGTGTTGTAGATCTTGATATAATTCCTCTAGATGAACCTTATAATAAAAATGATGTACATATACCAATTTGTCCTGAAAATGATCAATCATGTCCACTTAAAACTAATAAAGTTGATTTACCTCCTGTGATTCATGTTCTATCTTGCAATCATCCTGTTGAACCCATTTTTCAACCCACTGAAGTTTAGTCCAGAATAAGAAGAGTAATTTTTAGAACTTTGAAGCTACCATCTATTCTTCATGCTTACCCTCTCAATTTTTTCAATTATATTCCTATGTTCGATGGAGAAGATCATGTTGTAGCTTAGAAGAACCTACAAGTTTTTGAAATTTTCATTGATAATTTTGAAATTTTGCATGAGGATGTAGTTATGAGGATATTTTACAAATCTTTATTTGGAGATGTTGCATTATGGTTTAGAAATTTGGAAGCTTGTTACATTGGTTCATGGACTGATTTTCATAGTTCCTTTTTGAGATATTGGGGTGAGAACAAATCCTTTGATCAGTACTTGATTGATTTTTAATGCTTTGAAGAGAGAGGAGGATGAATCTCTTATCACATTCAACAGGAGATTTCACATTTTTTATTTTAGTATGACTAAGAATATTCAACCTTAAGAAATTGTTGCTTTGTTGTATTATATAGAAGCTCAGCACCCTGATCTTGTTTTTTATTTTAGAGAAAGGAAATCCTCATCATTAGAATAGATATTTGTTGATGCTAAAGAAATTGAGGAAAATTTTTAGGCTTGTGACAAGCTTCAAGATCATATTTGTGATGAAAATTTATATCCAGAGGAGTAGAGAATCTATGAGTAGCAGAAATCAAATCTTGATGTAGAGAAACTTGAGGAAGAACAGGAACATTGGGAATCAGATCAAAATTTTCACTTTTTTTAGCATAATGATTCATCATCTTTAGATTTCATTCTTTCTCCAAGTCTTACAACTTGCGAATTAGATTTTTCTATTGCCACTAACATGTAACAACAAGATGATTTTCCACTAGAAACATTTTCTAGTTGTGACAATGAAGATGATTATGCTAATAATTTTCATAAAAACAATTTTACAAAAGGTTATGATCAACTTGTTCAAAGGGAAGCTACTCTCCCAAAATGTCTTACTATTGATATACAGGATCAACAAAATTTATTTGTTTATAATGATTCTCGGCATTTTACGGTTCCAATTTTTTGTTCAGTATTTTCATAGCAGAAAGGGCGTCAGCGGTTTATAAAATTTTCTTTGGGAAGGCCTTTCAAGTATGAATTTTTTCAAGTAGATTATGAAAATAAGGTTGGTAAATTTCTAGCGCCTACAACATTTACAAGAAATATATTGTTGTCTTCTGAGTTTTATGATTATCATGTTGTTCTAAATGTTGCTAATGTGTTATTTGTCCAAGAAAGTAATCAACATGAAGAAGGTTTTCAAGATGTAGTTGGTGATAGAGCTAATGATTACCTGGATGTAGATGCATTAGAATTTGTCTCTGATGTTCCTGTTGTTATAAACTTAGATGAAGGATGCCAAATAGAGGATGAGGAAGCATTTGTTTCAGAATTAGTTAAAGAGGAATTCATTATGCATGTCATCATTAATCAAGATCAAATTAAGGAGGTAGTTGTGCATCATCATATTCCAGAAAATTTTGTTTCCTTGAATTCTAATGACATGTATGATAATCAAGAAATATTTCAGGAGAATCAAGGGATTTCTTTCAATTATCATTCTTTGCAAGATGCACAAGTTTTTGACTCACCCAGTTATGATGAATAGTTTGATCCTGATGATAAATTATATGAGCAACAAGTAGCTTTTTCTTTTTTTGAATATTTTGATTGACAGTTTTATGACAGCAGTAAAAAATCAGATATAATCTTTGACAGCTATGGTTCTAAAGAAGAGAAAATAACTATTTCAACCTCGATTGACTTTAGCAGTAGCATGCCTATCTTTGATGAGTGTGAATATGATTCTTGGGAATGCAGTGAAGGGAATGATTATGAGCTAATATCAGTAAAAGCATTAGAAGACGATGAAGGTTTACTTGTTAGTCAACAATGTTTTCTTTTCTAGAAAATGTTCAACAACAGCCTTCAAAAATCAATGAGCTAATACTTGATGATGTTCAAATGTGTTTCAAAAAAGATACTGCAGATTTTCAAAAGGAAAAAACTGAAATTTCAATGAGGCAGTTGAAAATAAAAGTGTTCACATTCAGCTAGAACAAGAGAAAGAGGTATTTGTTGATTGTCAATATATTTTTCCTATTAACTTTAATGATATTATTGCACTTTATATGGAACATTTTATCAGTTTTCACTCTTCGCTATTGATTCATTGTGAGTACGAGATCCCTCTTTATAATGAATTGTTGATCCATTTTCAAGATTTTATTTTCTTGGAACATATGCAAAGAGTTTCATTAGTTAGCCAACTATTTGAATGGTTAAACTGGAAATTTGTGTACACTTGATCAGAGAAGTTTATTGGATTATTGTAATACATGTACATAATTAAGCTCGCTTCTGAGCATTTTATTTTCAATTTGTGTGATGTGAAATAGATCAGTAGCAATAAGATCCCATGGCCCAATGGATTAGGCACTGTACAAAGTTGTGGATTTTCAGATTTCAGTCAACTTGTAGAGTGATTTGTTTTCATATCATAATGAAGATTCCATGGGTACAAAGTTGTTGGAACAGAAAGGACATTGATCTGCGGTTCTTATCACCTCACAAGGAAGTGTTATCCCAGTAGGAGCCAATGTTAGTACCTAGGTATGTACCTAGAATTGTCTACATATTTTAAATTGAGACTCTGAAACTCAAACTTACCCTAAGGTTACCTCAATAATTGTTACTTAAGACAAAAGTTTACCCTTGATGTTATGCTCTATGATTTTATGTTTTTGTATTCAATTTCATTGTTAGCTGGTAAAACATGCCAAGATGGCGCAATATATGCATAGATTTTGTTGTTAGTTTTTCATGTGATTTTTTCCTTTGTTAAAGATCTATACAATTTGGCAAAGTGAAAGTCAGTTTCGGGACCACACTTTCCTTAAGAGAGTAGTGGTGTAGAATGGTTTTGCAGCTACACTACCTGTTAGTTTTTCAGAAATTTCAATCTGATCTAGGATCTTAATTGAGAGAATAACATGTACAACATATCTACAGCATATCAATCATGGACACAATAATGCAAGCACACAAGAGACACAGAGTTTCACCGGGGAAAACCAAGAAGGTGAAAAACCCTGCAACTTCCTCAGAGATAGACAGAGC
>NWUY0304665480.1:8389-20079 GCA_004151065.3 Larix sibirica
CCCCCTCCAAAACTTCATCCACTGTAACCATCACAAGTTTTCCCCAACAAGCAGCAATACCTAGATTTACTAGTCTCAGCCGTTTTCGATCTCAGGGCATGGAGTCTCAACGATCTCGGAGCAGCAGTATGAGTTCCAAAAGGTCTAAGCGTTCTAGGCATGCAGCGATTTCTTCTCTGCTAGTCACCAAATCAGATGAGCATGAACCAGGCTGTGTTGTTTTTGAGTCTGATATAGAGCTGGCTGCCAATTCTCTAATGATGTTTGCCAACGCTGGGGATGGATCCCTAGACCTCTCAAAACCACAAGAGGCGGCGGCCATTGAAGAACCCATCAACTCAGACAAACTGGAAAGACGCAAGAAGAGGATCAGAACCAAGAAACTCTTGGATGCCCACTTCGATTCTTGTGCGGATCAAGAAATGAAGTACAAGTGCAAGACATGCACAAGGAAATTCTCTTCATTTCAAGCTCTGGGTGGCCACAGAGCAAGCTGCAACAACAAGTTCAAATCCTCCTTGGATGGCCCCAGCAGCATGTCTGAAGAAATTGAGGGTCTGAATGAGGAGATCATTGACTATGAGGATGATTTTCAGTCTATAAACATGTCTTCTTCTCTGGAGGATAGGCGTTCACTTCACATCGAGATAAGTAATGAAGGTTTGGGTAATAGGTATAAGCCTGGTCATGAATGTCCTGTTTGTTACAGAGTTTTTTCAAGTGGGCAAGCTTTGGGTGGCCACAAAAGATGCCATTCAGCTCCTCCTGCTGCTGGTGCTGTAGGGTTAGATAATTCTCCTTGTCTTTCCACCATTGAGGAGGAGCATCGACCTGTGAAATATCATGGGCTTCTTGATTTGAATATGCCAGCTCCTGTTGAGGAAGAAGATTATTGTATTGATAATGATGGCTCTGTTGTTCCAGGGAATGAGAAGTGCAGTTCTCTCACACAATATCAAGTTACAGATGATGAAGGTGAGACAAAATTAGGAAGAAGAACAGGATTGATCAGAGACCTTGATCATTAGAGCTCCGTGGAAATTGCAGTCTAGGCTTCCATTATTCAGTTTCTTTTTCTGTTTCCTCACTGTTATCAAAATTCAGTTCATGTAAAGTAATCAAAAGGCAGATAGCAGAGTTACTCATCAATGGCATCAAAATTTTGAAGAGAAGAAAGTTGGTAAAGAACAATACTTGCTATATTATCAATCAGTTTATGGGGAGAGGTTGATACAATTTTTTTTAATGTCAGCAACATGCCGTCCTAATATTATTAGAAATTCTCTACTCATGTGATTCAGAGTAACATGGTTTTTAGATGGGCTTCAATGTTTGTGGTAGAGAGTTCAGCCAAAAGCAAAAACTCCCCAAAAGCTTGGAGGAGATTTTCATTTTCAAGTTAAGTTGTTGATGAGGCAAGCGGCTGTTTGATATTGTTTAACTTCCACCTTCCCAACATAGGCACATGATTATTTGCCACTGGTATTTTAGCTGGTATATTGTGTATACACAGGGAAATTGTACATTGGTATATGTGATGCTGGTTGCCACTGGTATATTAGCTGGCATATTGTATATACGCAGGGAAATTATATATTGGCATATGTGAGGCTTGATGCTTGTTGTCACTGTTATTTTAGCTGGCATGTTGTATATATACATAGGGAAATTTTAGGGAAATTGTATATTTGCATATGTGATTTTGATTAGTATATTTGAAGTTTGTTGTCAAGACCATTATTTGGAGGCTTTTCTTTCAAGCATAGTAGCATAATTAGGCTGTATTGGATTCTTGTGCATGGAAATTGGACTTTTGTGTATGGAAATTTCGAATATAATATATAGGATTCTTCGAATATTGATGTAGGTGTAATATGGATATGAGTTCCTACTAGTGGACAATTAAATTTTGAAAATCAATTTAAAAAATTCAAATTTTAATTATTTAAAGACTATAAAATATAAATAACATTCAATTTCATACTTCTAACCATTACTATTCTCGGCTATTTCTCTAGTAAATATGTTTTTGCTTTCTTATTAAAATAATTATTAATAACTAAATGCCATCTCTCACAATATTTTTATCGAATCCTATTTGTATCAGTATTTATATTCGAATTATGCTAATATGCTTTCAAGTATATACAGGTTTGAGGTCAGAGGCTCTTAGCTCTTCTTTCCATAGTATATAAGTCCAAAAACTTTAGATAAGTTCTGAGTAGAGATTTGTATATTTGTTATATTTTAGAAATTGGGGTGGAGTTGTATATATGTTTTTTTCTAGATTATAGCTGTTCAGATTGATTTTATGGTTGTTCATGCACTTAACTTATGACCTATCAATGTTCACCTATCATAAGTTAAGTAGCTATGCCAAATTAACTATCTGTACCATGTTAACTAACTATGCTGGTTTAAATATAAATAAAACAACAAAAATTGAATAAAAATTTGTTAATTTATTTTAATTTTAGATTTATTAATAATTAAAAAATAAATAAATAATAAATTGAAATACACAAATTTAAGAAGAAATTGCCATAATATATATGTTTATTTATCGATGTTCAACATTATTTTCTTAATTTTTTTATATTTTAATTTAAATATCATGTTGGACATTTCATTTATTTTTTATTTTGAATATATAAATTTATTTTATTTTAATTTTATAAATTAAATTAGTTTAAAAAATATTAAAATGTCATTATCGTTATTCATTATTAACCACGCAAAAGAATAAATACGATTTTTCAAAATGAATTATTAAATAAAATATAAAGACAGGTAAGAGTTGACATATCAATGAATCCTTCCAATAAAAGTTAAACCAGATCAACCCATCCTCTCTTTAAATACTAAATGATAAATTGTTAAAGAGGTAGCCATATGTGAACATGGTTATCATCCCTATCACCAATTTTAGTATATGTTTAACAATTATATTAAGTGTCATGAAAATTGTCACGATATGTAATTGGATATGTTTAGAAAAAAGTTTGGTGACCAAGTTCAATTTCCCATGCGATTCTTATATGATTGATCGTTGCTAAACTAGGGTTTGATTTTCTAAGAACCTAGTTTGAGACTTTGAAGAAGATATGTTGCAAATTTGGAGTCCGTCATTCATGAAGGATGGCATAATACTACCAAGTAAAAGAGTGGGAATATTAGTTTTATATTGGTAATATACTTTTTTAGTAGTTTTTGAGCTAGGTTTTTTTAGTTTTAATCCGATTTTAAGTGAGGTTTTGGTGTGATGACTATTTTATTTAGTGGTTAACTCACTTGCATAGCAGTTTCCTTGTGGGGCTTACTCTATGTTGGAAAAATGCATTGGGCCCAGAACATGTGCTCTGCTAAGTTTGATAATGAGAGGGGGGAGTTGGTGGCATCTCCAGACCTTAATGTCACATCACCAATTTTTTCTCCGATTCGCGTGAGGACTAACCCTACTTCCCGGGTTATCTTTTCTTCTCCTTTGAAGGGTGAGGATTTTCCTCTTAAGCATGGCTTTGCATCAGTCTCTAAAGGAATTGACCCTTCTGGTACAAACTGTGATTACCCTCCGAAGTTTTCAGTGATTCAGGGTGATAATAGGGTCCGACAAAAACTTTGTGGCGAAAATGCTATAGTTCGACGTAGGGCTAAGACTGAGAAAGCTCGAAAGGGTATATCTATGTGCGTTTTAGGAAAGGATGTTACCATGGACATGGTACAAGCTTTATGCTCGAGGGCTCTACTTTGAAATTTTTAGCACATCACGCTGAAAGGATTGAAATACTTGGTTGGATCTCAAAGGTGTGGAAGCCATTGATTAACTATGTGTTGAGAGTTATTATGCTTGTTAATTGTTGGGTGTACTTTCATTTTCTCTTTTAGGAATCATTGCAACTCATTTTGTCCAGGTTCTGGGTTATTGGATTGGGATCTTTGGTTCTATGTAGATGGCACTTGGCCTTCGACCCGTGGAAGGAAAAACTAAAGAAAAGACATTTATGGGTGTTGTTACCATGTTTTCCTCTACATTGTTGGAGTTTTCAGGCTTTCATGAACCTTGCGAACTCCATTGGTTGTTTTATTCTAATTTATTCTAATGAAAGAATCAACTATCTTGGCCACGAACCGACGAAGCCCTAGGGTTTTGGTTGAGATTGATATCTCTAAAGGATTACCTGAGGAAGTTGAAGTTAGGTGGGAGGAAGGGGTTTTTATTCAAAGAATTGATTAATGGAAAATTTCGTTTAGGTGTTTCGGATGCCATAGGACTGGTCATCTGCACCAGGATTGTAATTCTGATTTAAACGAAAGTCTTGCTAGTTCGGCCAAAGAATCTTCCTCCAAAGACGATCATGAAGATATGGAACACTATTTATCATTCCCCATTCCTTTGGATGAAAGCTCGTCCAAATATTTTATGGGTAAGTTTTTTATTTTCTTACCTCTTCTTCTAAAATCCCTTTCTACTGATGAAATTTTGGATTCTATGAAAATATCTGTTATGGATTCGTTGGTTTTACCCAATGATTTTTATTACTTGCCTTCTCAACGATGTATTTTTCATCGTGTAAGGCATTACCTATGTCGGTTTTGGATGTTTCAAAGAAGTTTATAAGTGATCCTCCTACCCCTTTAGAAAACAGTCCTTTGGGGGTTCCTTGTGGTGGCAATATATGTCCTGTAGGGTTGTCCAGGGATCTGAATATCTTGATTTCTCCCCCTCCCATTGATGATAGGTCTATTAGGGGTCTTGTTGAGTCTCCTTCTACTGATAGCTTGGTCTTTAATCCCTCCTCTTTTAATGTTGTGTCTATTAGGGTTTTTGAAGAATTGCCTTTGCCTTTGGAAAATCCAGTTTCAAACCCTACCATTAATGATAAAACCATGATTCCTACCTTTGGGGTGTGTATGATGGAACTGGGGATGTTATTCTTATCAGTTATATTAGGCAATACAACATTACGATGAGGAAGAAAATTGGTAGACCAAAAACGATTGATAAGGAAAGACCTAGGGATAAAGATAAATGGGTAAATCGAAAGGTTTCCAACATTACCTATGTTGCTTCAACACTAGTTTTTTATTCTCCTATGGGGCCTCTTAGAGGAAACGTGGCCAATAAAGTGGTTCTAAATGATTCTTTTATCATTTAATATCCATGGGATTGGCAGTCAACCCAAAAGAACTACCTTTAGGAGATTATTAGATCCGACTAGACTTGATATTGTAATGTTACATGAAACTATGACTATAGGGGTTATTTCTTGTGATTATTTCCTTAAGATGAGACCGGGATGGAATTGTTGTGGACTTGGTTCCATTGGACTCTCAGGAGGATTATTAGTATCCTAGAATCCCATGGTTACTAAATTTTATCCCTTTTCTACCTATGCAGGTATAAAGTTAGAATGCAGAATCAGAGGGTTGGATCATCAATTTAGTATCTTGAACATATATGGTCCTTACATTAATAGAAAGCCTTTTTGGGATAGGATTTTCTCATGTGGATAACTAGTGGACCCAAATCTTATAATTGGTGGAGATCTTAATATGACCATGTCTACAGAAGAAATTTAGGGATGTAGTAATGTTTATGATCCCTTGGATACTTATTTTAAGGACATCTTTGATGCAGGCGAGCTTATTGATATTATTCCAACTTCTTTAGCTCCTACCTGGTCAAATGGTCGTTTGGGAAGTGTTGGGGTTGCTAAGCGCTTAGACCAGTTCCTTATGAATGATAGTTTGGGTTATGAATTTGGGAGATATCGTTCCTGGAGTATTCCAACTGGAGTATCTGATCACAGGGCTATTGCTCTTCAATTGGAATTTGAGAATAATTATCATTTTTTCTCCCTTTAAATTCAACAATACATGGCTATAAAATAAGGTATTTTGTGATTTTGTTATGGAGCATTGGTCTACTATTACTGGTGAGGAGACTCTTTCTCCATTGCAATCATTGACAAAAAATATCAAGTCTCTTCGAGCTGATGTTGTGAAATGAGACAAACAAAAGAAGAAATCCATGGCTGAGGAACTGTCTACAATTGAAGATCGACTCTCCAAATTAGAATGCACTATTGATGAAGGCTATTTCTCAATAGCCAGGAAAGAGAAAATAGTGAAGTTGGAGCATCATAAAGCCTCAATCTTAAAATACTTAGAAAATACTTGGCGTCTTAAGAGCAGGGTGATATGGGTTTCCCAAGGAGACCAAAACACAATTTTTTTTCAAAGATATCCTTCTTAGAGGAGAAACATTAACTCCATTTGGGAAATAAAAAACCATGAAGGTAAGGTTCTTTCTGACAAGTCATCCTTACAGGTTGTTGTTGTTACACACTTTAAAGACATATATAAACAAGATTTAGTAAATAATTTAGAGGATTAGATGTAACTTATTAAGATGTATCCCAATTTTTTTAATGATGATGAAGGAAAGAAGGTTGGGTGTGAGGTAACTTTGGAGGAAATCAAAGAGGTCCTAAAAAAATTTGTTAAGGAGAAAAGTCCCGATCCGAATGGCTAGAATGTGGAATTTTTTCTTCATTTCTTTAATCTCATTGGACATGATCTTTTAATGGAAATTGAAGAGTCAAGGAAGAAGGTGTACGAATTTCCTGAAAATTTGAATTTTACATATATTACTCTGATTCCAAAAAAGTATAATCCATAGAACTATAATGACTTTCTCCCTATATCTCTACGCAATTTAATATATAAATTCATTAGAAAAATCATTTCCAATAGAATCAAACCAGAATTAGCGAAATCCATTTCCATGGAACAATTTGGGTTCCTTTTCAACTGTCAAATACTTGATGTTGTTGGGGTTTCTCAAGAATGTCAACACTCTATCAAAATCAAGGATCTTCAAGCTTTTATTTTAAATATGGATTTAATAAAGGCTTACGATAGAGGTTATTGGTCATATTTGAGATTTGTCTTAGTCTAGATTGGTCTCCTGGTTGAGGTAACAAATTGGATAATGGCATGCATATCCTCTTCTACCTTTGTTATATTGATTAATGGATCACCCACAAAATTCTTCTCTAGCAACAGAGGCATTCGATAGGGGTGTCCCTTGTCTCCTTTATTGTTCATTCTTGTCATCGAAGGCTTAATCAGACTTATTGGTGGAGCAAAAAATTCCTTGAAGATCAAAGGTATCATAATTTCTCGTTCTTTATCCATTACACACTTTCTTTTTGTTGACGATGTTATGATCTTTGGTGATGGAACAATAAATGTATGGAAGTTTTATAAATCCATCTTTGAGGTATTTTGCAATGTGACTGGTATGGCCATCAAATTTAAAAAATCTAGCTTCCTATTAAATTGTTCAGATAGAGGTGTTGTGAAAAAATGAGGTATCTTTTGCCATTCAAAATGGAGAAATTGGACTTGGGGTTCAAGTATATTGGGTACTACCTCAAGACAAACAAGTATCGCACTAAAGATTGGAGCTGGTTGTTACAAAAATTTGATAGGAGAATCAACAACTAAGCATTCCATTGGCTATCTATTGGTGGCATACATATACTTTCCCAATCAGTTTTGCAGAGTATTCTAGTTTATTGGTTTGGCCTGATGAAGGTTCCTATGTCAATTATCAACTCCATCCATAGAAATATCTTCCACTTTATCTGGGTTGGTAAGCCACATATCTCCAAATTTCATCTATCAAGCTGGGAAAGTCTATCTTGGCCAAATAATTTAGGGGGATGGGGTATTTTAAATTTGGATTGGTTTAGCCATGCCTTGCGGACAAAGAGTCTATGGATGGATATTTCAAAGGATGGTCTTTGGAGTTCTATCATTAGAAAGAATATTTAAAATCTTTTACATCTATAAAGTGGATCCGAGAGCTAGTTTTATATTACCGGAATGCCTCTATAATATGGAGGGAGTTAATCAATACTTATCCATATATTGGGAACTTTTTAAGTTGGATAATTGGCAAGGGAGCACAAGTATATATCGGTATTGGCCCATTTGTTGGTTTGGGCGATAATTATAAACTATCTTCTTGGGTCCTGGCATAGCTTCATCCAATGAATATTTTAGTTTTGTCTCAAGTTTATCAGGTAGGAAATGATGTTACGGTGCCACACTAGTTTCATGCGGAGGAACTGTGCTTATCCGAAGACGTCTCTCTGGAATGGAATAATTATGTTAGAAATATCAATACTTCAGGTATTTAGCTATCAGAATCACATGACCAAATGGTTTGGGATTGACATGATTCCAATGGGATACTCTCTATCAGGAAAGCCTACACTGTTATAATGAATAGTCATACTGCACCTCCTGCAAAATGGTGGCATAGAAAGATTTGGAATTGGAATATTCCCATGAAATTGAAATGCTTCACATGGATCTATCTTGAAGACAAAATTCTTACTTGGAATACTTTATTTAAGCGGGGTTTTTATGGACCAAGTATCTGTATGTTGTGCAAAAGGGATATGGAGGATATCTCCCATATTTTTATTTACTGCCATTTTTCCAAAGTCGTCTGGAGTGAAATTCAAAGACTACTGAAACATTTTGATGATTGGTTTGGTTTGACATTTGAATACTGTATGCTCGGATGGTTCCAGTCAAAGGTAAAATTTAAAACATTACCTATTTTTCACTATTTGGGAGATCCAAAAATGCATAAACATGCTCATATTTGAGAATAATTTTCCTTCTGAATATGTCATTTGTAGATGAGTCTTGTATTCATTGCAGTGAATATCCTGTAAATGATATGAAAAATAGTTTTAAAAAAATAGTGAGACATGATATTGATAGTGATACCTCTTATGTGTTTTTTGATGGTGCAACTTAGAATGGAATATGTGGGGCAGACATGGTTTTATAGATTAAAAGGGATCATAATATTTTGCTCAAGATGGGTGTTGGGAAAGGTAGTAACACTAAGGAGGAACTTCTTAGCCTTTAGGGGTTGTTGTGGTTTGCTTTAAAAATAGGCATTTATTGTATTAGAATATTCGGTGACTCAAGATTCATCATTGAGTGGGAAGCTGGTGAGTTTGATATACACACTCTCCTTCTGGACCATTAGATGCATAAACCAAATGTTTGATTAATCCCTTTGATGATATTTCTTTTTCACATATCTATCGTGAGATCAACTTGGATGCTAACAAGTTATCTAAGGAGGCTTTGGGTCCTATGGATGGCTGCTTATTGTTTGAAGAATATGTTGCAGACACCATTGTTGATAATGGTGTTGTTAATATATTTTAGTCTTTATTTCAAAATTATCAAGGAAGATGTTTTTGTTTTCTGTAAAATGTAGTGCTTTTTTCAGAATGTACCTAGGGTGTTTTTGTATCACTTCTTGTAGCATCTAGTGACCCATCTAATAGGAATGGATTTTTTGTAATATAGTGCTACTAAATTGAGATGCTAATATCCATTGTATACCTTTTGTAACTTTGATTTTCGCAAGGAAATAACAAGTTGTTTTTTTCTTCTGAAAAAAAATGTAATCGGATATTTTTGCTTTTAATAAAAAAATATAAATATCATATGTGAGTGCTTTCAAGCTCTAGTTGTTTCCACCTCTTCATTACACATAATGTGCCTTTAGGGGAGAGATTCCATATGTGGGGCAAGGAACAAATGTGGTGAAGGTTGTGGTCACCTCACACATCCATTAACAGAATCCAATGCATCCAAATAAATAACATAAAATAGTCATTTAAATTATATAAAATGTCCAAAAACTTTACAAAAGGTGGCCATAATATAATTGGGCCCACATCTAACCAATATCCGGCTTTCTATGACAAACTGTGTAGGTCTAAAAGATATTCATTACAAGACACCATGTCCCAATCACATCCTAGACCAATCTGCCTTGCAAAAAATCATATCACTTCCACATCCTGCATTGATCTGACACACGAGATCAATCAAACCTTAAAGCCTCTTGCCAAAATCAATCCAAAGTGTACAACAACACCATATAATCAAATCCAACGAATGACCAAAAGAGACATATGTTCCAGCATCAAGGTTACCATGATCCCAAAATGGAATAACACCTGAATGACAAAGGGAGATGAGATGTTCAACTTCACTTGCTGCATTTATCACCAACCCATTTTTCACCAACACACCCTGCATCTAGCATGCAATGCATAAACTATGAACCAACACAATCAAATCAATAATGCACACAGAATATTAACCATCATTCTACAGGAAAGCACAAAGATCATTAGGATGAGAGTCATAGCCATTGGATCATACTCTAATTGATACTAACCACACAATCAGAAACACAAGACTTCAATCCATGCTAATTCAATGCGCCAATCAAAACCAAATCACAATTCTATAAATCAACCACACATATCCACCATTTTTTCTTTACTCACTCAACCACTTCTTGAAGGGATGGGCGAGAAGAGGCCTCACACAATACACAACAAACAACACTAGGCACATTATCAAATAATTCTATTATACCAGGAAGATTAACACCTAGGTATACTATATTTCTGCTATAACTCAACTTAATTACTTGACTGTGTTGCTTTTCCATAAACCTTATGTTATTTTTTTCACCTTTAATCCCTTCCCATATCCCTAATACGGAAAACTTTCCATGTTCATTAACAGTATCTATCCTATAGACCAAAAGACCCTTGACATAAGACCTTTTTAAACCCAAAACAAAGATTTGTATTCGATTTTGCATTACAACCACAATACAACTGCATATTCCAACCCTTGAAAGTATTCAAGTTAACTTGCACATAATGGGTTGTTCATCACATGGGTTATTACCATTGGCATTGTTGGGAACTCTAATTTCACCATGGGTCTGATTTGAGGAAAAATAAATTCAGAATTATCCCTATATAGCCTGTGAGGGATCCCACGAATATGCACACCTATTTAACTGTGAAACTATAGACTGTGTCAAGACTGTCAAACTATATACTATGTCATAAGTATGCAATACATACATATCACAGTATTCTTAAGGCATTATACAACAAAAGTGAAAGCTTGATGATAATAATAGAACCACCCTAAACCTATTTCATCCTCATATCGTGAATGCAACATAGTTGAATAAGAATTCATGAAAATCACATTTTATTACATATGGTGAACATGTGCTCAATTTTGAAGAAACCTCTTAGTACTCTAGAAGCACTCTAGAAGTGAGCTAATGGAATACAACCTACTCAATGAATGTTTCCAAAGAAACAAGTTAAGAGCACCAACTATTCATTTTCACTCTTGGTGGCATTTTCTAAATGCCAAGTAAAATTTTATGGTTGATATCAACATATTAGTACAATAATGGTATAGAGTTCGTGGATATAAAATTGTGCACACTAAGACCACTCTAGGAGGAAACATATCCATTCTTTCTACCCGAGAAGATTGCCCTTTCTAAACTCAGCTGAAAATTCCTTCGCTACTAGACTTATACCTTACCAGGCTATTAGTTTCTGCTAGACTTAAGTCAAGAGTGCCAACACAAACCTAGAAAACTATGAGAAGTTTATAATCATGCAATTGAATTTGACTTGTAGGAAAGATCGTGTACAATCACCTACAAAAGAAGGACAACAACATTTGTTCCAGCAACGAAGTTCAAAGAAAACTATCTATTGAAGATATTGAAGATGTTCCCAGGATTCAGGATG
>NWUY0304665811.1:5291-15514 GCA_004151065.3 Larix sibirica
TTAAAGAAGAAAATCAACATTGCTAAATAAAAACAAACTCTTCACAAGCTCCATAGTAAAACAAAGCATTGGACAAATCCTGAAACATTGTGGGATGAAAGAATCTATCATCTTTGTGACACAATGAAAGTTGAATATGAAAATCACTTTCTCATAGAATGTCCTACACGTACACCCACATTAGAGCGCAATTTCAAAACAATTGTTACTTCCTAACCTTTTGACTCATCACAACTATGGTGATTTGGTGTCACAAGTTTTTTAAGCATAGAAATAAAATTCTAAAGAAAGCCAAATGACTCTTTTCTTTTTTAAAGTTCGATAGACCAAAGTTGGTCACAATGGACATAAAAAACTATCATCATCATCACATCATCCTCAATATATAATAATAATATAATGATGACAAATTTAACTATAATATAATAATAATAGGGATGGTAGGTGCAAGCGTGGTTCTCATTCACCTCAAAAGAAACATAGAAATAAGCTTCACTTAGGAAGCAAAGCTACATGCTCCATTTCTCAAAATATTAATTATCAACTCTCAAAATATTAAACCAATGCTCATTCTTAGGGATTCTTATTTTATTATATACCTAGTGAGAAAGCAGAAGAATGAATAAGACAACCCTTAATTGAATGTTAAATTTGTTCCACATATGTGAATAAAAAATAGTATGTCAAACTCTAGCACACCAAGCTACCTTGTAGACAAAAGGACAAGCAATTAAAAATGGGGGGCTCCCTTCAGCCCCTTTGATACCTGAATAGCCACAACGATTAATAATTAGCTTTTAAGAATTGTTTTAAACTCCCCTTAACCATGCATGCAAAGTTCATCACATGATTTGTCAAGTTTCAAAGCACAAGACTCGATGGAAACGGGAGAATAACTCCCCATGCCTCCTTTTACATCTCCCACTCTCACCCACAACCGTGTCGCACCTAGGATTTAATCCAGTCTTAATGCTCACACATAGTGAAGGTAAGATAATTAGAATGGGGTCAGCTCTAGTTTCTTCGTGCAATCCATAGGAGAAGGCTTAGGAAAAGGCTCTGTTGCTTTGGAACTGGACATGACAAGGAAAAATAAGAATCCAATTAAGAAGACATGACAAATATGACAATTTGCCAAAAATATGACAAATTGGCATATGATTGCATTATAACATTACTCTGAGTTTAGCACAAAACTCTCATTCCATGGGAAGTTTTCCAAATATTTCCACAGCCTTAGTAACATGCAATTGAAGAGTGAACAGTACAGCAAACAACAATTGCTTTCAATGAACAACAAAGAGAACATGGAAAACAAGGTCATATCAGAAATTAGTAATTATGCAGAACAAAAGGATCAAGCACTTGGTGGTGGTGGGAGATTCAAGTTGATTGATGTAGCCTTTAGCCTTCTGTCTTCAAGATGATCGTTTGCAAAGTTTGAAAGATACATTAATTCAGATCCATGAGCTGTAGAAAATGTTTCCATTTGCTCATGTTTTCAAAGCCTCTTCCTACTGAGGATTTGGTGGCCTGCTGTTTGCTGCCGATACTCTGGACCCCCACTCAAGCAACTCTTTGCTTGTGTCATCCTTGTGTACAATAACTTCAATGAAGCATAAGCAATCCTTTTTAGGTCCTAGGGCAGTTTTAATAGCCTCTACAGCCTCTTCTTCTGTTTTAACCTGCACAGAAAAAAGCAGTGTTATTAATGACAAAACAAATAGTTGGTGCAATTAAATGGCAACTACCATCTTGGAAAAAGGTCCCCATTTTCTAAGGCATCCGCCTAATCAAAACCATACAGAACTGACAAGGACAGTAAAATCCCATGATAAGAATAAAAATAGAAACCGGCAGATTCAGTTCATGTTTGAGATGTTTCAGCAAATACAGACTTATAGCACATCCTGGAAAAAATCCATATTTTGAGTCATTGACATGCTATAAAAGTTTAAAACCATGTAGGGCTGACGAGAACAGAAAACACCTTGACAAGAACCAACAAAAGAAACAGGCAGATTCAGATCATTCTAATTTGCTTGAGACATTTCAGTAAAATCAACTAATTGAGCACAAGTTATTTTCTTGTTTTACTAGTCCCTCAATTGGCTGAGCAACACAGAATCTGCAAGAGAAAAACAACTACAAAAGGTTTCTAACAAGAAATACAGTTGTCTCTCAGCTGGCAGACTGGTTTGTAATGTCAAGAGTGCAACAGCTACCTCAGGAGGGGTAAAACTAAAAAAAACAGTCGACCAATATGAAACTGGGTTCTGAATAATTAAAAGGGAAGTCCTACAATAATATAATTTTTAAGGAAAAGGAGTTGGTTAAGAAGTGGACCTCAGCAAATGGCAAAAAAGGGCTAACAACCATACTAACACAATACAATACCTTATGTACAAATACTCCCGTACCACAAAAGAAACAAGAGGCCCCTGTAAACGGGTTGGCCATGCTATGGATACAGAGAAAAAATACCTTCACAGTCCAGCATTTTCCTTCACCGTTATGAAGGGCATCTACCAAACCAGTGTAGTTCCAATTCTTTATGACATTATATGGCCCATCATGAATTTCGACCTCTATAGTGTATCCTCCGTTGTTAATCAGAAAAATTATGGGATTCTGCTCATTTCGGATCATGGTAGACACATCCTGGACTGTGACCTGTTCAAATAAGGAAGAATACATTAAGGATAAAAACTCGCTAATTTTTGGACAAAAACAGATAATCCCAAGGAATTCAATATTTCAAAACTTAGCCATTGGTAATCAGTCATTCTTATTCACTAAAACAATATTACAAAATTTGAAAGAAGAACCCTTGCATCTGCACCTGGAAGCTTCCATCACCAATGCATGAAATTACACGTTTGTCTGGAGTTGCTTGAGCATATCCCAGTGTTGCTCCTACAGACCAGCCAATTGATCCATACTGCATTTGGAACTCATACCTGCCAAACACACATTTAGCATAGGGAAAAAACAGCTTGCAAATATGCAGAAAATTATACCTGAAAATAGAAAGCACCATGAGAGTAGATTTCTCAACACAGAACAATCATTTCTCTTTCATAACTCGTATTGGATTTTTAGTGTTAAGTGTTCTTTTTGTTATTGATTACTGGTAACATATTTTGGCATTAAATAGTTTGCTTGAAAATTAGGCATACCTATGCATTTAGACCCTCCAAAGTTTTCCAAGCACAAGCTAAGAAACTAATGGACAGGAACACTGAAAACTTCGTTCCTACCCATACTATTCTAAATACACGTGATTCATATTTTGCTAAAAAAGGATAAAGGGTACTTTTGCTTCATAGGCAAAACCTTGCAGCCAGAATTGATATGCACTAATATTGTAAAAACCATTCAGCATAACTAATACTCAACAAACAAATGGTTTCCACCTCTTGGCAACAAGCAGAATACTAACTTACAAAGGAATGTCCATTACAGAGAAATGATGTTTGACTTACCCACACTTTTCTGGCAATTTAAGCTTCTGGCAGTTGAACCAAGAGTCACCAGTTTCAGCAATTACAGCAGTTTCATTTGATAGCATGCCCTGCAACCAACAATTTTACACCAGTGAATATCAACAATAATCTTGCTATAAATGTACCCTAAAAGAACAAAGCCAACCAATAAACAATTGTCTAACTATTGTTACTTCAGAATTTGGTTAGATTCTGTGAGGCCTTGCCTGAATGTGCTTGAATAGAACATTGACCCTCAAGGCCTCATTTGGTGCACTTTTCAAGGGAACACCTTCAGGTACAAAAATACGCCGATAATTCTCGATACATGTGGTGTTGCGCTTCACCTTCTTTGCAAGGGCTTCTAAGAAATCTTTCATCAACACACACCCAAAAGTAGGCCCATTTCCCACAGTCACTCTATTAGGCTGCACAATTATGGCTTTCTCTTTCTTCAACAGCAATGAATATCCTACCGAACTATAGTCATTGAAAATAGGCCCTGCAAATAAATATGCATCTGCAGACTCAACTATTTCAGCACAGAATGAAGTACTTATTGCACCCCAGTAAGTCCCTATGAAATGAGGATGAATCTCTGGAACCTGTCCCTTAGCAGCCGGCATTACAGCCATGGCATAACCTGATGCATCCGCTAATTCCACAAATGCACCTTTTGCCTTAGCAACCCTCAGCTTTGGCCCACCTACCAACACTGGCTTCACTGCTGCATTTAGGAATTCTGCTGTTATTTCCACCGCAGCTTCCAAACTTTTTGGATTGCTTAACCTACACAATTGATATGGTCCAAAGGAAACCATGTCAAAGAAAATTTGGATTAACTAAACATCTACAATACCAGAACTTCATTATTTCAAACCTAGAGCCAAAATTAGATTTGGAAGCCCCATATCAACATGGGAAAAGTTGAAAATTAGCAAAATAATATTAGCTTCAAGTAAACTTCATGGTAAAACTGAGAGATGCATCAATTGAAAATCACCTCAGGAATACTCTTATCAACTGAGAACCTCAATGTTTTGAAAACTATGCAATGAAGCTCACAGAGTCAGACAACATATTTAAGATATTGAAGATGACTAACAGTATAATACCATCCATGTCCAATAAACCAGATGCTTCTACATAGAATGGTCCAGTTCAAGTACTGGCTAAGTGAGTAGAACACCAATGCAAAACAGAAAATGCAAAATCTCCACAATATTGTTTAGCGAGTAAAGAACTGGACAAAGCCCAGATTGCTGCACATGGAAACAAATTGAGATAATCTCAAGATCAAAATCAACCGTCAGTGATCTTGGTGCTGGAGAAGGGGGATGTAATAACATCAACCAGGACTCTAATATTTCAGGGTTACCAAAATTATTGATGTGGGCAATGTAAACTATATCTATCTCCCAGTTGTTATATTTGTGCGATAATTTACCACATCCATTCAAATGACGAAAGCAGTATTAATGTGAAGCGGATCCAGCATAGAGATATGCCCTATTAAAAATTTTGACAATAACCACCATAAAAGGCAAGGCAGGTCTGTGAAAAAGCTAGGTGCACAAGGTTTCGATCTCACAAGAACTAATGTGGAACAACACCGAAACCACGAGTGATATTAGAACTGAAATAGAAGGATGCAAATCACATAAACAACAATCACGAGCTAAAACAACATTCAGAAAATACTGACCCTAGCAAAAAATTTATAATTGACACTAGAATCAATAGGCCAGCAAGATCAGTGAAAACATGGTACTGTTATAGCGGCCACCAGAATTGGATCTCCACAGGAAGTGGCCAACGAACTAGTACAAGAACTAGACAATGACCTAGTACAGCACAGTATAACTTATAAGTAGCGTCTCACCTCTGGATAAGTGGTGATGCTCGCCACTGCGATTCTCCGTTACCCATTAGAGAAAATTCCCAAAACCAAACATCTCAGAACAGGAGTCTAGAATGCGAAAAGGGGAGAGGAGATAAACAAATGAAATTCCGAGAATTTGTTACCTGGGTGATAGACAATATGGAACTGGTTGTCGGCTGAAAGTGGGATGTTGAATGCCAGCAAGATTACAGCTGATACTGATATACACAGGCTTGCTCTCTATAAGCGCTGTGGAAATGGCATAGTCAATGCGCTCCTGGGCATCATCCAAGTGATTAACAATAACCTGCACAGTTTTTAAACTCTAACATCATTAGAGCTACTCAAGAAAGGAAATCAACATGCAATCCAATCCAATACCAGTATAACATCACATTCTACAGAATTCAGAGACCTGAGCGCATGTGACAGTCTGGAAGCAGCGATACTCCTGGCTGAAGTCGGGTAACCCAATAGTATGATGCAGAATGCGGTTGGTACCATAGTCGTTAGAATTAGGCCCCCCCACGATACAGATAACGGGCAGATTCTCACTGTACGCCCCCGCGATCGCATTGATGACGCTGAGCCCCCCGACGGTGAACGTAACGACACAGGCCCCCACGCCTCTGGATCGCGCGTACCCATCAGCCGCATAGCCGGCGTTGAGCTCGTTGCAGCAGCCGATGAGATTGAGGCCCGGCTCCGCCAGCAGATGGTCCAGCAAGGTGAGATTGAAGTCCCCAGGGACAGAAAAAACGTCCCCGACGCCAACCTCAACAAGCCTCCGCGCCAGGTGACGCCCCATTGTCGAGGAGGAAGCCATCGGAGCTATTCCCGCCTGTGCGCTCGGCAATGGACAGGTCACTGACTTGTTGCAGGGCGGGCACCCCACATCATTGTTTGCAGGCCATTCCGAGTTCACGTCGACATTGCACGTATCCATCTCTGATAAATCGCGCACAAAATCACACAACTTTTGGCCTGTGGCCCTGTTTTTCTTATGTGCTCAAACTCTCGCTAGAACCTCTCCAAAAATATCTGAGTAACCCTGAGAGCTTTCAAAATTTTCTGTTATCGCAGAATTTATGGTGTCAATATGCGGAATGTGTGACGATTTATAGGTATCATAGATGTGACAAAGAAAAAGTCGGTGATTTTAGGTGAATGGTCATAAAACCCAGAGGAAAAAAGAGACGGGATTCTGCCTGTAGTTGTTTTGGTTGTTGTGGGCGGTCCGTCGATTTAAAAGGCACCATGGTTGATCTACAAGGACAAAGCGGCAACCGCTTAGGGTCCAATATATGAAAGGAATTCCCGTGAAAGTTCAGTACGGTCCAATATCTGAGGAAATTCCGCGAAGTTGATTGTACTGAATCCTGCTTGATCGAGACGAGAAATGTAAGGGTAACCATGCAAAAGTATGGGTGGCGTCCATGACCATGCCTCCCATATGTGCGATATAATCGCCCTCCCAACCAAAATTCTAGATCCTTATTTTTTTTATCATATGTGCGATATAATCGCCCTCCCAACCAAAATTCTAGATCTTTATTTCAATCCAAGCACATAGTCTTCTTTGCAATTTCAATGTTCACTAAGAAAGTGGGAGCACATGTTTTTTTCCATAGATTTTGGGTCGAGAAAAGTATCTTACACTACAAGAAAATTATCATTTTAATTTCAATGGGCTAATACTTCGCTATAAAATGATTAACTTGCTAATGCTTCGAAATAAAATGATTTTGAAATATAATATTTTATCTCAATTCTTAAAATGGGTAGTTTAAAAATTTTGAAAAAATCTTAATTTTTCAAAATCCAATTTAGAGGAGGGGTTTTTGGAAAATAAAAAATACTGATAGGAAAATTTTCCGGCCAGGCACAGTTCCACACTGTCTAGTTATTTTTTTGGAATTTCGACGATCTGGGTCGTCTTAAAATGGACCAAAACCCCTATAGGAAAAGTTCCATAACATAGTTCCCCATTAAATGGGGTGGAACTGCCTATTTTTATAACCAGATTTAGGAAACAAATCACCTAAAAATCAAGGCGATTTGAGTGCCAGACACCTCAAAAATGCATTATAACTTTTATTCCAATTCCAATAATGCAACCATTTTGATCTCAATTTCAATATATTAATAACATGTACTTTTATTCCCATTCCAATAATACAACAATTTTAATCTCAATTTCAATGTATTAATAATATGAGTACATGGTTTATATACAGTTTAAACTGAAATTAACATCATAACCTTTGAAATTAACATCATAACTTTTGAAATTAACATCATCATATCGTTGAGAATTCTAGTTGTTTATTAAGATTATTATTAAAAAAATAAAAAGTAAAAATATTTTAAGAAATTTTTTATTAATAGTTTCATTTTATTATCTTCAAAACTATGTACATAATTATTTAATGTTGTCTTTTTGTAAGCTTAACTAATTTTATGGTTTAATTTGTTTATTTAAAAAAAAATTATGAGTAATTTGAAGAGAAAATTGTTAATTGCTTACATATGGTTCTCTCCAAAACTATATATAAACAATTAATGTTTTATGCTTATATTTTATTCTTGGTTTTCTCTCCAAAACTATATATATAAATACATAATGTTTTATTTTTATGTTTTATTTTGGTAAACTAATAACCATTCTTTGATTTTCACATTATGATAGTATTTGATTTATGTGTACATGTTTGTGTTTATCTCTATCTTGTATGTGTGAAATTTAATATAGTTGGATAAACCTACACTCTACACTCTCAAGAGAATAAGAGAATGGTCTAGGGCCTAGGAGAAGTAGAGTTCTTATAAGTAATGGAAAATGGATCCCATGAACACACACTGAGAATGTCATTGTTGAGAATTTTTGCGTGATGGTATCAAGTTAAGAGAGGTTTGTCATTTTGTGGGAGCTTGTGTTTTGCCTTGTATCCCAGGGTTTGACCTAATGAGCTATATCATATGGCATGATTTCTCTTGAATTTGGGAGATTGAGAAGCATGTAAAGAAAAAAATTTGGTTTCAAGGCACATGATAAGAATGAACATGGTATTCGCCCACGTGAGTTGAGCAATGAAGGGATGGGTCCTCACAAGAAACCCCTGTTCATCCCCTGGACAACACTATATCAGGCCCCATACAGAAAGCCATCGAGAGCCATCTAGCTTCCAATGGACACGGGGAAGAATCACTCCATGCAGAGCAAATGGATTATGGCAGCCATTTAATGATTCGTCATCACTCAAGGAACCTTAGGAGGATGTACCAGGACATCCCAGAAAAATATATGTGAAGGATGATGCAGTATGCCAACATGAAGGAGTTGGATGTCACTTAAGCTAAGGAAGATAGGCTAATCATGACAACAACCACGCGCATGAAAGGAAACATTGCCATGGAGATCACCATCATTCTCTTGGTGGTAAACGCAAGAGACTTTTCCCATTTGAGAAGGAAAAAAGGAAGTAGCGACAAGCATCAGAGCAACAACATCAAGTTTTGGACAATGGCGCCTAGCAAAGGAAAAAACCGAGTCATCCCATAGCTCCAAAGACTTACCAAAGACCAACTCCGAGTGGCTTCAAATGCAGTTCACTACAGGGACTCCATCCCTCATGCTTGCAAGTTGGAATCTGAAAAGGCGGAATGAAATATTTGGCAAGATACATAAATCTTTCAAGAGGTTGAAAAAATTCAGGCTTTAGCGAATTGGATCCTAGACCACTGATTCGTGACGTTCTGGACAGAGAAAATCCTTCTCGGCCGCATTCTTGTTGACCACCGAACAAAGGTTGACAGATTGGAAGGAGGACTTTGGTTGTTTGAAGAGCTGAAATCAGACTCATATTCTAAACATTAACATGAATTCCCATGGACGTCATCTATGGCGGGAGTTCATCCCGCGAACTCTACCAACTCCCACCAACCAAGGCAATGCCGACGAGGATGAAATGGAGTTGAATAAGGAAAAGCAGGTTCTGGAGAAGAGTAACACGATCTTTCAGGCAGAAGCGGTTGTTAATGCCATGGAGGATTGGATTCAAAACCATGGAAACACCAAGAAAAGAATTATGCTAATATGAATGGTCAATAGTTCTACAATGGGTGACTAAATCTCTCCTGAAGTTGGCTTCTCTCAAACACTAAAGGGTTGCCAACAAGATCAGGGCAGGAAAAATGTAAATCATTGGGAGGTATCTGATGCTGAAGACAAAACAGATGATCTCTCCAACTGGGAGCTCCCGTCACTTGTCATCGAGATGATACAGAACCTCCTGCCATGTAGAACCTCAGTTGTATAAGGGCTAACTAAAATGTTTTTGATTCGCTGGAATAGGATTTTTATTTGGGTAGTTTTAAAATTGGACAATTAGTCTAGGATAGGTAATTCCGATTACTAAAATTACTAAAATACGATAATAACAATTTCCAGCAATAATTTTTACCGATTTTTATCTCAATATCACCAGAAAAACGGAGCAAAGCGTTTTGGTTGTTGTTTATCCTACATGATGTATGTGGTCTCTATCTCCCAAGTTTTTCACATTTTTTTTAATATTTTTTCCATGAATACCTCTATAGTAAATTCTCAAGTCAAAACCTCAGTTTACGATCCTGGCAGGAATGTTGATTTAAATACTTAGTATATTTTCCTTTCTATTATTATCCCTTAGGCCATTTCAGACATAAGCATTTTCTAGATTATTTTCTTTAGCATGGTCTCACCCAAAGGGAGGCTATTGAATATATTTTGATAAACTGATGTAATATTTTGTCGTTTTAAGTTAATAGAAGGTTGCTACTGCTCTTACTCAAAAAAATAATAATGAGCATGGTAG
>NWUY0304665858.1:0-25357 GCA_004151065.3 Larix sibirica
GAAACTGTATCTATTGTCTAGGGGGCTATTATCAATCCAGAAACTCTATTGTACTTGCTCTTAAGGAGCCGGAACCAATACTTGGATGAGGTGAGACAGGTAAATCCCTTTCTCTAACCCAGGTAAAGTTTCTCTAAGATTGGCGGGATGGAATCCTTTGGAGGTTGAGCGCCTTGATGCTTGCTTTTACTGGTTTTTCGTTAAGGCATCGTTACTTGCAGGCTGAGATAGGAACTGGGCTGGTGGTGTGCTTTTTAGGCTATAATAACCTCGCTGCTGCTTGCTTCGGGCTGGCTTTACGAATCTCTGAACGAGAGAGATGATGTGGTGATGTTACCTTTAAGCCCCATGTTCCCAACAGACGAGAGAAGGGGAGAAGGAAAATACTTACCCCGACTGATTAAATATACATTGAGTTAGTTCCAGTTGCCGCCAGACGAGTGAGATTGAGCCTAGCACGTGAGGCAAGGAAAAGGAAATGTATTGCTTGCTTATACTTTCAACCTTGTGTTTAAGGCGGACGGGGTTCACGGAATGCCCCATAAGGACCCGTCACAAAATACCCCAGAGAGAAGGCTCCACCCATTATAGAGATATACCCCGTTTAACATCACACCATACCCGGGAGATTTAGTGAGGTAGGTAGGTAGGTCTATTTGGTTTTATTAATATAATAGATCTTATCTGTAAGTGGCAGATAGGAACATTAGTGTTCCGTAGCGTGCAGGTTATATCGGCTTTTCTTATTTATTTACCCTCTCCCTTATTTTTTACGGTGCAAGCCCTACAGCAGCTTAGCTCTATTTTATGATATTTATTTCAATACATATCGGGATATCTCTTCTCTTCTTCCGCTAGGAACATCACTCTTACTTCTTCCTTTTGGGTTTAGTTATCCTCTTAGATTCTTTAGTATTTAATGCCCGGGCTTCCATTCATAGCATATGAATAAATAAATTTATGCAAGTGGAAGCCCCCTTTACTTAAAGCCTCTCACACTCCCCTAACTATAAGGGAGGAAGCATATGCAGTTGGCAGAAGCAATGGGGGGGACATCCACTAGGGGAAACGAAAGGAAATGCCCTATTTATTTACATAGAAATTCCATTTCTTTTACCCAGATGAATCAAAAAGGGGATCATCTCACCCATCAAAATGCTTTTTGAAACAAGGAAACATGCCCAATGAGAAGGACCCGGAGGGACTCATTAGTAGTCAGGAGGAGGCTTTTTCAATCCTGCTTGTCCAAACCAAACACGACAAAGATGGATGCAACGGCTCCACTATGGAATTGAATTGCACCTAGCCTCTGTATGCTCCCCCCCACAATTATTTCATTTAATTAGGTCGAGTATATATAACGTAGATATGCGAGTAAAGGAAACATCATCAGGACACACACTAGTATACCCCCATTGGGAGGGCTTTCAGAATGGAACATACTTTATTTACCCGAAACTTACCTTACTACTTATCCTAATGGATAGCTTATTAATTTATTTAGGAGTCTAATGCCTTTGTTGGATATAACCAACTACAATAAATCTGCCCTTTTGAGTATGCATATTATAAGGTCTTAGAGAGAGACTGCCAGAATTCGTTTATATTATGATGCACCACCTGGTCTTAGTCCCTGGTCTCTATTTAGTCCCATGCCTCTGTAGTCCATGTCCATTAGCCATAGATACACTATTTTAGTCTATGCACCTATAGTTCCATGGAGTAAAGACTTGCTTTCTTACTTGATTAGTCCTTAAGTACCAGCAGCCTTAGTACCAGTCCTAAAGGCCATATAGAGATAATACCTTATTAAGATCCATGCATTAAGCTCCCAATTAGCCTTTAGAAACAAGTTGCTTTAGTCTTTAGAGTAGTCGTACTACTTGTGCATTATTTGTATCAATGCTATTTGTAACTATTCTTAGTGCCTTATGTTATATTTCTAACTATATATGTTATTGCTGTAGTTCAACTCTAGTTCTAATAGGTTTAATTAGTGCAACACTTTTATATAAACTTGTTGTAGTAGCTCAGCTTTGAGTCCCGTTGCAATAAAGAGAAATTAGCTTTTCCAACCCATATGGACTAGCACTATAGACACTAGCTGTAGTAAGTTCAATATAGTGGCCTTACAGTATGGAATATTAGCCATAGAGTGAAAGCGAATAAGCTATAGCCTTTCATCGGTGACTTACTAACATCCTCCTCGCTTTGGCTCCTCCTGGTTATTCCCTCCCTGCTGGGTTAGGACTTCTTGTTGGTGCCGATCTCCTTCCCAACCCTTTAATGCCATAGATCTCCTCCGTCCGTGGGCATACTTGAAAAGCCCCGAGCAACAGCAGCAGTATCAGCATCAACGTCAACATCGACATCAGCGTCAGCATAAAATTCAACCCCGGTATTTCAATCAAGTGATGCACTTTACCACGGGAACAAGTGCCACACATGAACCCATACGGGGTGGACGCCTCGACTTCGGGATGCCGTGACAGGGAGGGATAAATAAACCCCACATAGCCTGGCAGAGAACCTTTCCCCTCGAATCTTACCCACAGAACACAGGGTTCCCACAGATAATCACAACGACTAATCACAGGGGCTATTCAATGGGGACTACTCAATGAGCTCAAAGGGAGGGGTCTACTCAATGGGGACTAATCCAATTGGAAGGGGACTACTCAATGGAAATACTAAACGGGGAAACTCCTACAGAGACACATAGAGATACTCACAGAAGACACGTAGAAGTAGGTTACACAATGAGTGAGGTTACCAATGAGGTAGGTGAGGTTACCAATGAGGTTACACGATGGATGCTGACACGATGAGTACTCAGAGAAGACACGTAGAGGAGGGAGTGGAGGTGTTTACATTGAGCTACAACGTAGAGATACACATACCGCATAGACACACTGATTGCCAGGAAGTACGTAACACTCATAGCCGCTAGTCGTAGTAACCCGTTGGCCGTATGACTAGAAGGGGCAGCATAAAGTCTACTCACATGGGAAGAAACAGTCTGTGCTGCTTGGTCCAGTCTCATTGTTTTAAAACCTATAACTCATCGAAATAGAAGACTTCGTAGTGTGCATCGAAATTGACTACGTGCATCGAACTAGACGACGTGAACAATACAACGATGTACCCAATACAACGATGTACCCAATACGACGTACCCAATAGCTAGTCCACATACCATACATGTTACCTCTTAGCTGCTTATTTCACATATGCTTATTATTCCATTGGGGCACTCCAAGTGGATTTTCTTCTTACTGAACCATGACTTTTTAGGACGTTTCTATATGATAGCTGAGATAGAAGCATTTGCTTCAAGCTTGAGAGCCGCCTTGATGCTGCTATAACCTTTGGCACGAGGCTAGAGCCAAGGAGAGGGGACAGATAGAGACGGTATTCCGGGAGGTGATGTAGTGCCCAGCGTTAGGTGGTGGCACCCATTCCCCTAATTACTTCCTCCAACCATTCCAAGTTGACAACATACCATAGAGATGTTCCTCTTACATGGCCGAGGAGGATATCTTACCCATACCCCGGGAAGGGGCGAGGTTTACGACGGCATGAACCCGGTACGGCACACAGTACGGGGACGAATGATCCTGCTAGTGAGTCATAGCAAGCAATTTCCACACCAAGAGCAAGTTACTACAGATCATTATAGATGATTCACCTCTTGAGAATCATAGACATACTTACAGTCTTTGAATGAAGCTCTAGTCCGTGTAGAGTAGTACGTGCCCACCTGTTGTTCTACGTGACCCGTTGTAGATCCCCCGTTACCAGTAGGTTTTAAGTGACCTGTTCTACGTGACCACCAGTTAGTTTTATCGATCCACCGTGCCCAGGAAGGACGACGTGTTCGTGCCAAGTTATCCATAACCTATACTACGTGCATAAACCTATGGTCTGTGATTGCCAGTTTACATTGCTGTCCCTCCTTGGCATAGTCCCTCCTAGTCTATATTGCCAATCATCCATAGCACCATATATATTTTTAGGGAACGAGGAATTCCTCTTATAATCGGGGGACTTAAAGTTGAGCTAATTAGAAGTCTCATTTAAGAAACACCATTGAGCCATACTTGGTTACATATGGAGAGCATATTGATTTATTTAGTCATGCAGTCACCATAGGAGGGTCTCCACCATAGGTCATTAGTCTCCAGTTTCCATTATGGACTTAATAAGGTCCCTTTCTATCTTAAGAAGGGCAGGCTCCGACAACACCCAATTTTCCATATGGGAGCATTAGCCAATCGTAATTGTCTCAAGAGGTCTTGCTGGCTGGTGAGCATCTTTCGCTGGCTAGCTGGTTGAATGTGAGGATAGGCCACCTTTCTGCTCTGAATTTACCCACCCACCTGAAAGACCTAGATATGCCCTAGACTATAAGCTTCATGAAGACCTTAGGAGGTAGTCAACCATAGACAGACCCAGCATGGGATAGATTACATAAAACAAACTTATTACTCTAACATACCTTACTTTTGTTTTCCTTCCAATCTAGAAACCTAGGAGACCCAGAAGAATATACCACTTGGTTGGATAAATGAAGCGCTTTGTTAGGAGGGATTCCTATTAACACCTTTACTTATAAGCAGCACCGGATGGATGGTCCCCGAGAGAGGGTTTCTCTTTAGCATATATCGTTTTAATGCTGGATAGCTATGGTCCATCAGAGAATAGAAGAGAGGTTAGACGGGACGGGTTTCATACATTTATAGGATATGCCCAGCCAGCCAGACACCATAGGAGATACATACCTTCCTTTAATGGTTAGTACCTGCTACCCACCCACCTAGAAACACCCAACCTTACTTAGAACCTATTCCTTCAACAAGGAGTCGGGGATACAGCCATAAGATATTTATCCTTTAACAGCCTACCTTATGATTCTTGGTACCGCGTATTAACAACTTATGGTTCGGCCGAGTATAATACGATTCAGGAATTTGAACCCACTGCGGAGACCTACCTTCCTTTTATTTACTGACTCCACCTTCTAGTTACCTACCATACGACCTAGACCTGTTAGCCCTGGCTGGACCACTTGAGAATTGAATCCCTTAGGAGGGACCAACTATAGACCCGGGATTGGTATTGGATGGCATGAAACAACAACCTTACCCTTACCTCTAAACCTCTGTGTTTCCTAACTACCCCTATACCACCTTCCCTTCATGAATCTATGGATCTTAGGCACTAGTGCTCTTTCGGGACAAACTGAATGAACCCGGCCAGCTTACATCCAGCAGTATCACATACAGCGCGCACCATCACTCACTACCTATCCACCTTCAGACCTAGACCTGTAGCCTTATACACTTGATGAATGAATCCGAGTAGGTACTGCTACAGAAGACTTATCTTCTCAGGACCTGATGGATCACCTTACCCAGATTTTCTTACTGCCTTCACCCTAGGATATGGAGTCCCTAACCCATTGCTGAAGTCAGCAGCCAGTAAGACTAAAGTAGGCATTTAACTGAACCAAAATTGAACCGTACGTATGGATAGATTATTACTTTCTCTAAATACTATCTTAAAATACGTGACGTTTTATAAAGAACGCCTTCAAATATGCCTAAACTATATTATTTAGCTAATACGTTATGCCTGGCTTTAAATATCCCTATGTTACGCCTTACTTGCTTGCTTATCACAAAGACCCTAAGTTAACCTACGACTCTTTTAAGTTAAGTAATGACTCGTATAATGTAGATAGCATAAATATGAGGACACAATAACCTCCAGAGAAGGCAGTCTATAAGGCTTGTATCTAAGGCCCCTTGGGAATGAGTTATGCTAATCCATTCCCGGTATCCCTTCCAGGTCGAAGGATTATTCCATAACTAGAACTAGTGAATGTGCCAGCTAGCCAAGTTTACCCATCAAAGTAAGCAGTAGTTTACCTCATTTACCCACCATCCGCAGAGGCAGAGACACACCTTTTTGTAGAGACTCATTTCAGGAGATATTAAAGGCACAGACCTTTGAGGGGTGGATATTAAACTACTCGGTATGAAGCCAGTTTCGATGGGAAGGTATGTATTGATCTTACCAGTTTTCCTTAGCCTGTCCTGTATTAGTGGATGTTTTTTTTCTTAAAATGTTGTAAAAACTACCCTGTCCATTGCTTATTACAGTTTTCCATACATAAAACTAAGTCTCTTCAAAACAGACCCCATATTTATAATTCACATCACTTATCCATGTATAATTTGAAAGATTCCTAACCAGCCTGTAGCGTCTCTTCTCAATAATCACAGGAGAGGCAAAATAGTTTAAGGTGAGGCCACTTCTCCCCCTGAATTATTAAATGACCGTAGTTCCTTCCTACAAGGCAAAAGCATCCTTTGAGAGTGAATCTGCTTTTGTGTGAAATTATCTATAGATGTGTGAGAAGGAGATAAAACCCCAAAATATATAATTTGGAGATAAGAGGATGGGAGTTAAGAAGGGTTCGCTTGTCCGCATCGGGCAAGGAAAAGTAAGGCCCCAGGCAATATAAAGAAAATATGTTGTGTCGGGGAAATTTCGCTAAATATGTCCAGTCCAATAGGTACTTACTTATGGCATAACATGACAAAATAAAACTATTAAAAACACCATTTCTTGAAAAGAACCAGCCCCATAACCACCTTACTTTTAAGGCCAGTCTTTTTTCCAATTGGGCTGGGGAGGGAGTTGATATCAATGCTATCACTGGTTCTATAGAGGGATACTGATGCCTCAGTGAAAACTTACATGCTGCCAATCAATTTTTTTTTCTAATTCAGCCTAAGCTGCCTTGTGCTATGTTCAAGTATGCTTATTACCTTGCTGACGCAATACAGCAGCAGTTAGCAGTTAGCATAACTCATTGTTTCAAATTAGACTTATACCTGGTATATCCGATGCTCTACCACCAAGCTGACCAATTTAAGGATTTGGGACTAATTCAGAGAGAGGATACTGCAAAGAAACCTAACCCTGTAACTGAGTGGACCTCTGCTGTGAAAGCCAACAATACTATGATATGACAGGCAGGTTATAAGGATTAATTTTGAAATTGATAGATATTACAATTACAAAGCTAATTCTATTTGTTTCTTAAATATGGTCTCTGCTATCGGATTTTCTAATTATCCACCCAGAATGCCCCCGGTAGGTATGAAAGAGTACCTTGCAATTTTATGAAGAGATTAAAGAAGGATTGGTTCCTGTTTTAGGAGTACACTGTGGTCATAATTTATGGGAGGCTAAGCCCTACCTACAGATCACCTAAGGTTTTTACACCTAGGATCTTTGCTTTAGAGTATGTTAGATGGATTATACATAAAATTATTGAATGGGATAAATAAGCTCTTTTCCCCCTTCCTTTTGTTGGGTCAGTAATTCCATCATCCGTTGGGATAATACTTCGTTAACTAAGGACATTGAATGAAGGCCGATTCTGCTTGGATTGATAATTTAATATAAAATAGTTTTCTTTTTAATTACTTATATAAAATAGAATATAAAGCAGATAAGGATATTTCTATGGAGTTATGTACAGGAAAAATCATAAGTCCTTCCAAAGCCCCAGGAAAGCCAAGGCCAAGGCCGAATAATAAGGGGCGGCCCAGTCCTTTTTTCCCTAGTTTACAAAGTGTTTATTTATTGGTTCATCATCTCATCAGCCCCGAGCAACTTCTTCGTCTGACTTCGGTAACTAGAACTAGTGGTAACTAGGGATAGCATAGAGCCCCAGCACCTACTCAACTGATGAGATGAACCAGTACAGTGTTGCTCGAAGAGTAAGCACCATGTCCCATATGCTTACCCGAGCTACTTCTTCTATTATACCATTGAGGTAACTGGCGATAACTATAGGAGCGGTAACTAAGGATAGCATAGAGTCCCAGCACCCACTCAATCACTAGGCAATGAAGTCTTTATTTACTGGTTCATCATCTCATCTGCCTCCCCGAGCTTCTATGCCATTTCGGTAACTAGGCCAGGCCAAATATATAAGTGAGTTCATCCACATCTACTATAAGGAACTCCAAAGAGAGAGCAAAAGAGTCACTCAAGCCAGTGCCCAATAATCTACCCTAATATGGATCTCCTTATTGGTGAGGACGATTGGATAACACTCCATTACGGCATGACTCAGACCTCTTTTGAAGAATGAAAGGATCCATTGTTAAACAAGCACCCCCACATCACGACACGCCTATACCCCATTATCGACAACACGTCTCGTTGACTTAAATGAATTAGAACTTCGAACTTCAAATTGATACGCTCCATTCCCCTCTATCTTTATCACTTCGTTCTTTTCACTTCATAGAGCTCTATAAAGCCGTTCCTTAATTACAATGACTCCGAACTTGGTACCTCCGCATCAACAGCCTCAGCACGAAAACCAAAAGTCCTTATACAGGCCGACTCCCCTGCCTGAACTTCAGAGGAGCAGTCTGATTCCCCAATATCCACTCTCGACTCCGTTATATAAACCTTTAAGTCCCTAGCCTCAATCTCAGCAATATCTAGCCATCCAACCTCTCTTATAACAATAACCTTCTCTGGATCACACCTTCCCTCTAGATCCACGACCTCCGTTCCAGCAGCCTTTACCCTTGTTATCGTATCAACTGCCACAGGTCTCTAGCTCCACCTTCAAAACAGTTCCTGAATACTTAGGCTCAGAGGTCGAAGTTCCCCAGGTGGTCATGTTGAAACAGATCTCGTGTACCCAGGCTCCGTTCTCAACAGCTATAGGACGACTTAGAACTCATAGCCCCCCTTCAAACTTCTTTTTTTGCCTTTCATTAGCTTATTAATCATGGGTCCGGGGGTCTGGTCGATACCTTAGCCCCAGTGCGGTCGCTTATAGAGAGTTCCCCCTCATTTAGTGTAACCCCTACATTTTTTATTTCAATCCGCCTCCGCATCAAGAGCCCTTTTTACCTGGTAGAAGGATATTATCCAAAACCTCTGGGCCAAGGTGATAGCCCTCTTAACAATTCTGGCGACTCTTGGTTCTGAGCGAGACTTGCAAATTAGAAGTGCTTTAACGATTACCATTGAGTCCCCAATGATTATGGCTTAAAGGATGCCACGATCCCTTAACATTTGGAGCCTTTGGTAAAAGGTGAGGGTTTTTGCTTCATTATTAGTGGAAATGAATAGCCCCATGCCAATTCAATTTCATTTTTTCCTTTTGGATCAAATATGATACCCCCCACACCTGTCGCCCCAGGATTTCCTTTCGAAGCTCTGTTTAAAAGAAGGATATGTTGGTTGTTAGATGCCAGCTAGTGGGCAAATTCCTCCTTCCAAAATGGGAGTTTCCACTTTTCATCTCTGTATGACCGAGAGAATTATTTCAGTTTGCGGCTAGGGGGGGATAGATAGCGGGTAGTTAAGTCAAACTCTTTCTTTAGGCAAATAGTTTACCTCTTGGACGTGGATGGACCCATATCGCCCCGAGCCCCATGAAGTAGTGGTGGAACATTGTTATTTATGGAGTTATGTCTTCTCCTTATGCACGACGATACCTGGCTAATTACCGAAGAAATCATACGAGTAAATACGTTACTGAGTTAGCGTGCCAAAGCACAAATATATAAGGAATTCTTTTGGGGCACAGTCAAGGAGGGGGTCTCTTATTCTACGATGGATCTCTTTGTAAGGCACTTTCTTTTGCCCCGCGAGCTCGTATCATGTCATTGTTATGGAGTTATGTCTTTTGGGGTATCGGGTTATGGAGGCACTACTTAACGTATCTCCTTGGCTTGGCCCTGGGCTAGTGACTTAAATTAGATACTTAATGAACGTAATATAAAAACACTTATAGCCAATTTCTCTATGTTCGCCCAAGTTAGCGCGCTGGGGAAAATTGTTTTATCAGGTAGCCAAATAAATAAGTCGAATGAATGATTCATGCCCACATTCAATTATATATGTCATAACCCCGCTTCCCTAAATAATAATATATAAATATATACCCCCAGATAGTGGAAGAATAAAAAGAAAGGAGTAGAGAGAAGGACTTCAGACAAGGCAGAGGAGGAATAGAAAGGAAAGGACAGAAACAGAACAGAAGGAATATACGGTAGGGAAACTAATATGGGTCCCTCCACCCGATAAAGAAATTAGGAAGGCTTAAGTTCGTGCTTGTATGTATCTGCCCAGTCCCTCTGACTTGCCAATCTCTCTTGCTCGACCAAGTCGAAAGGTTCGATAGGTCTTGCCCTTCCTTTATAGAGCAAGGACAGTGAGCGTAGGAGAACTCGATAGGCCACCTTTCATTAGGTAATTTACCATATCGATGGACCACATGAGCATTATCTATCATTTGGATACGCCACCTTTCCACTAGCAAATTTCCTACCTCTTGCCACCTCTACTTTTATGCTTCTTTGCTCAACCTTCGCTTTAGTTCCTTGGAGAGTCAGTTCTATTTATTTCTATGGCTTCGAAAAGCTGGGTCATCGGGTCAGGCAGGCTCAGGTAAGGTCAATTCAGGTGAGGCAGGCTTAGGTGAGGTTGGTTCAGGTGGAGACAGAAATAACATATTTTTTATAACTTAACTTGAAAAGCCGAAGCGTGAGTCACAGAGCGTATGAGAGCATATAAGAGCGTATGATGGATGAATGAGTCACAGGGAGATATATTGAGAAGGAAGGGGACTCAAGTGCCGGGATAAAAAGGAACAGGGACGCTGTCGCTGGAGCAAAGAAGGAGAAAAAGCCAAGGCAGAGAGCGAAGGAGAGAAGGAAGGTGAGGCAGAGCAGTTAGAGGCCTAGGCGGGTTAAGAAGAAATCCATTCTATTTGTGCTTTATTTAGTGTTTCACGCAGCGGAAAGAATAGATGTAGTCCTCCACCAGCCTTTTTATGATCAGCAGTCAGCCCACCCAGCTAGGCCATCTTATTCCACATGTTCCCAGCCAGCAATTGCAGCAAGACTAGCGAGTCATCCCCCTATCAGTGTGAAACGTCTTAAAATGGATGCGAAGCACATTCCTCCCTTTGGTCGGGGGCATTCTTCCAAAATAAAAAATGACTTTATCAGATAAGTTGGGTGCTGTTATCCATATTTGCTGGACGTCGTATTGGCTGGGCGAATTTGGTGGGCGTATTTATCCTTATCCCGTATGTATCCACCGGCTTTATATGTCTTTCCAAAAGTATCTCTCTTCCACCCATTATTACTATACTTATAGGGAAGGAGACAAATACTTACTTATAGGGAAGGAGACAGATACTGGCCACGGTATCACGGTCTAAACCTTTCATTATCGGGTGGGGGGTGTCCTGATAACCCCAACGAAAGGCTGTTCATGAGGCGTTTCAACCCGGCATTAAGGCATTTCAATTTGAGCTTTTCCGGCACCCACCATCTTGACTGGTCATAAGGAAGGCAACAGATATGATATCCATTCTGTCTCTAATGAGGCATTCTGTCTCTCCTTCTAACATGCATCTGAGCAAGAGTTGCAATTATGCTCCAACAGCATAATATCTGCCAGCCTTTAGCTTAGTCTCGATGCGATATCGTATATTATTGATGTTCTGACAATGTGACACTTGCAATGAGACTGGCTATTGGCTGACCACCGCTAGCAAAGACCCTCTAAATGGGACCAGCTGCCCCTTACTCCCGGCCGGGGTGCAATAATTGAACTCCACTACTCTTTAATTGACAATTTCCTTTCTGGTATAAATAATAGGGGACTTACTTCCCCTTCTTCTTCTCGGTCATTGTTAATGTGGGCCCTCCTCACCCTCTCGATGGTCGGGTGAGCCATCCCTCCTCACTCGGTTCTTTCTGTTGAACGGGAAGAATCCAACTCTATTCTTGCCTGCTCCGAAGAACCAACCAAGTAGTCCATGTCTCTAAGTATCCATTTGTTGGGAACCTGGGGTGGGATTTTCTACCTCTTGATTGACTAGCTCTGGGAAATCCTTTTCTTAAGCTGTGTAATGGGGTGAATAAACACCTAGTAATCAGAGGGACACTTCATAAAAGGGCATGGTTTATTAAATAGAAAATCCAGTTTATTGCCCCGATGATAAAGAATATATATGAACTGGAGGACTGTAAGGTCTCTCTAAAGGTGGTGGGTGGTAACACGCTTAGAATAACCACCTGCTTCCTGGGCTAATTGAAAAAGCACGTAGAACAATTCCTATCCGGTTCCCGTACTGCAACTGGTCGTGCACGAACACAACCATCCTATCCTGTGAATGGGTCCCCCTGTTGCAACCTCTCCCTCCTGGTCTGGAACCCTCCTTAAGGCAAACTTAGAGATGCGATGATCCCGTTTATTATCAAAATTATTATCAAAACTTTGAGATTCTTGCAAGAAGTAAGTGGAGAAGTCAAGTTTTTTCTATTCTTTTTCAAATCAGTAGTTATTACACTACAGCAGCTAAGGAACGGGTGGTCGCTGGCTCGTCAATCCACCTTGAATTGCGGGCTTTCTGGTGCACTTACTTATGCCGGGAGGGGGGGCTACTTAATTCCCGTGACGAGAACGCCGATCACTGGCATTTGGCGGGCAAGGAGTGACGACTATTACTATATTTATTCCCTTCTTCCGTTGGCGTATAAAGACCCTAAATTCATATCTTCCTGACGGCTGTGGTAAATTGTAGAGTGAAAAGGTGGCCTGACTTTCCTTGTTCGGGATTGGCTGGCCTGCCTTATCTTATCGGGAATCGGGCTGACTCTTTAGTCCTATCTTCTCTTATTTGTCGTGGCTGGCCGAACCCCTGTTATTTTGCTAGAGCCATCAGTTTCTTCTTTGTCACTGCCGCCGTTGCCGTTGTTTGTACCCCCTGCTGATGTGGAGCCCCCTTCCTGGCTGGGTAGCCTCTGTCGGTTGGGCCCCTATCTAGACGTATTACCTGCTGAGCCTTCTCTGCTTTGGGACTTACCGGGGTATATTTGCCTTGTATGAGTGGGGAAAGGGAACCGGAACAAGGGAGATAAAGCTCGCTGTCTAAGAGAGTAATAGGGAGAAGAAAGGAAAGGAGAGGATAACCCTGTACTTGTTCGCTTTATGCTTTCTATTCTAAATCCTTTGTAGGGTTGGAATCCGCTTCAAACTTACCACGAAGGCGAGTATCGTCCTATGGGACACGTCGCTAGCTTTGAGTCAGTTTGACCCAATTTTGCTAGTTTCGTGGTGACCATGGACTCTCCAGATAGACTTTCTTGGTCCAGCTACTTTGGAGTATTTCTATTTTCTCGGACATGCATGCCTTTTTCCAATCTTCTATTGTATCGGGTACGTTTCGCTCCGCACCTACTCCTTTCGTTCTGGTCACTTCGTGTAGAAGCTCTCCCACGGCCACTAACTGCGCCTGGTAGTGTTTTATGTCAATTAGCTTGCGTATACACATTTGCCCAGAATCTGGCCTCGGCCGCATGGGCTATAAATATTCTATTCTGTGATCTCGATAGCTCACTCACACGCACACCCCATATTCACGCGATTGAGCCCACAGCTATTCCCGCACATTCACTCAATACATCCTTGCATCGATTCAAGAATGCCATAATGCTCATTGGTTTTCAAATATCCTCATGCTCCTAGAAGTCCACCTAATATAGATCCACCTTCCCTCCTGCCAAGCATGCCAAATAACATAGCATCGACAAGAAGGTATGGGTAACTTAAAGCCGATAAGAAGGAGTCGAAGACCAAGGGAATGAGTATCCAATTTCTTTTATGAGATAAGTCTACAAAACACAAAAAACATCAAAAGAGAAATACCCTCCTATGAACTTTATATACTAAATGGAAAACTATTCTTATAATAGAATGCCTTTCAGTTTTATTAAAGTAAAGGCTCAAGAAGCAAGGGGTCAAAAGGTAACCCACAACTTGTGAAAATAGTCATTCGATGCTTTCATTCTGTGTTTTCTTGCTGCTTGAGTGATCGTGGTTTTAAGGGGGGGTGTTAGTTAATAGTCTCCAATCGAAGCAATCTTTGGGCGTTCTTATCTTACTCAAGGTACGGGTGTGAAGGCGGTGAAACTTAAACAGGGTAAACCGCCCCTGCTTGCCATACTTCGCTCAGAAAGAAAAAAAAAAGACCCAAAGCGACGGATCTGTAGCGAGAGCCTAAGGTAGACGAAGGACTTTGAAAAATGGAAAAACAAGGGTGAGGTACCGAACTCTCGACCAAGGGGAGAGGAAGAAACCGCTTGCTATTTTTTCCCCTCAAAGCCTCTTAAGTGTCCGCTTTCCGTTGATAGTTCGAGTTGATTCCGGGCTGAGGAACGTCATCACACAGATGGAGGCAATTGAAGAGAATGTGACCGGAGGTAAGCACCTAACCATGTGTTTTTGGCTACTTTTGGACAATTGGTCAAAGAAGGAATGTATAGATAGAGAATTCTGTATGTCCTTCCTACCTTGGAATAGTTGTGGGTCGAGTTGCTTATGACTTGCTCCTATATCTATATGTTGAGGTCATTTATATAATTCTGTTGGGTCATAGTTTGATGTATGCCATGAAGGCGGTATGCTCTTCATTGTTTTGTACGATGAGCTTCCCCCACAATGGTAAGGTTGTCACCAGGGACCAGCTGACTTACCATGATACTAAGTCTTAACTGAATCCTGATAGTGTTTTCCATATCTAGGTGGTAGTCAGACCATTATCTCTTTTTCTAACTTCATCCCTGGAGTCTCTAAAGACTATGCATTGCTTGGAGCATATTATGGCTTGTAAAGAAATCCTTCCCTGCACTTAAAAGTTAGTGCTCTAATACCATGTTTATTTTCACTAACAGATCTGATTTATGTCTCTATTAAATTAATGCCCACAATGTTCTTACTGTTTAAATATTAATTGCAGATCTGAACTTTTAATAACAGAAATACACTGAAAGAAACTCTAACTAGCAGCGGAAAACACACAGAAAAACAAGCACAGTACACAGGGAATTTTTACCCTTGAAACCCAACTTGGGAAAACCAGCATTCAGTGTTTTCTTATTTATTTAGTTCACAGAGAAACTCACAAAATTAATGACAGCAGAGAGAAAAACAGCTCACATTCAAATCTGGAAATCGTTCTGACAGACTTTGACCTCACTCTCTCAGTTGTGTGAGCTGTACGGCCTTGCCAACTTCTGCTGCTACAGTATACAACCTATATGGCCCTGCAACCACCTGCAACCAGCGTACGACCTGTCTTGGGCTGCGTGCACCCTCTACAGCTGAGTACAGCCTCACACGTACAACCTTCCTTGGGCTGCGTGCAAACTCTTCCCTTCGATTTCCTTCCTGCAATTTATGACAGCAGTACATAGCAGCCCTGAAAATCCATCTTCTCCTAGCTTACCCTATCTCGGTTTGGTCCAAGTTTTACCTAGTTTGACCCCAAACTGTCTCCTTGTGCCAAAGTGGTTCCAATCATAAATCTTCACTGTTTATTTAATAATTTCATTGGGAAGCTTCAATCCTAAGATTCTATCCTAAGCCTTAGTTGCCGAGAGCTAAAAAGCCCAATTTACGAAGGGAACGAAGGGTAGGTTGCCGAGAGAGAAATGCTATATCTTTTCTTATTTTAGGATGCCTCAAAACATTCTAGTTGCCGAGAGCTAAAAATAGAAATTTACGAAGGGAATGAAGGAGAGGTTGCCGAGAGAGGTTGCCGAGAGATATTAATGTCAATTTACGAAGGGAACAAAGGGTAGGTTGCCGAGAAGTGAAAAGCAAATACTAAAGCTAGTTGCCGAGGAGTGAAAAGGCTAATATATATCTATAAATTGGCACTTTATTAGTTAAAAGGCTAAATTGGACGTTTATTAGTCAAATGGATAATGTTCTGTAGTTATATTAGACGTTTAAAGAGTAAAAGGCTAATTATATCTCTCTCAATTGGACTATTATTTACTAAATGGCTAATCTCTCTGTCTTATCCTTTTTGTACAGAGGATTTAGCATTTCTGACCAAACTATGTTGATTCTCCGTCTCATCTTGTTGATTCTCCGTTATCAAGTGTATACCAAAACAGGAGATATGTAATAACAACTTAATTGGACGTTTATACATAAAATGGGTATCTTGGTAGGGTATGCTTCTAGCCCTTATAAATTAATAACCAGTAGTAGCCAGCTATTTATTTACCTTCTCACCTTGGGGGCTTATAATAATGGAAAGGGGGGTATAACCATAGAATAAGGGGCGAGAGTTATTATATAGTATTAAAAGCTTATATAGTCTTAAAAGGTGTTCTCTACTAATAACACCATCCATTGAAGATCGGATACAGAGTCCCTATATCCTTGTGGTTGGTGGGGAATAGCCATTTCGACTAGTTCTTCCCCCAGGGTGGGTAGGGTAATAACGAACTGAGGCTTCCTTTCTCTGTTGGGGAAAACTGCAAGTAGTAATAGTAGGGGCCTTATCGCCCGCCTTCGTGTTTATTTTACTAATCCCTTATAAATTGATAAATTCGGTCTTAATCAATCAATCAGTTAAACCCCCACGGTTACATACAAATTAATACTCCTCGGCCGGGGTAATGTTGATGACACTTAGATGCGATGCGCTCTATTCTGTTTGTATTTATTACCATATCTGATGAATTAATATATAGATAGGCTCAGAATCTTTTGATTAAACTTCAGGTTCTTATAGGGATTCACTGGATACAAGTGCACCTGATTCAATCTCATTGTTATCGCCCATTAATTATGCATTAACAATTGTTGCCTGGTTCAACTCCTTAAATAATAATAGGGCGAAAAAATGCCAGATTCCATCGGCTTTACTTCTTTATACAACCCCTTATTTTAATATACAGGTTCAGAAGCCGTTCAAGATGACCCCACACCAGCATTAATAGGTAGTCTCCCATTATTTTCAAAAGAGAAAGAGAGAAGATTGACAGCTATTGTGTATTAAGCTGTAGTGTCATAACTAGTAGTTTCCGTAAGCTCTACCAGTAAAAGATATACACATCTCAATACTACTATAGAGAAATCCAGAGGGAGCGGAGTAGTCCCCCCAGTGTTAGGTTGTAAGTAGCACGCATAAATCATCATTCCCCTAACTCCTCCTTTGTTTGCTATTTTTCTTTAAACTCGCATATCTTATGTTTGACTTGTACATAATAAATTCAAAATGTATGTCTCCTTGCCCTCAGAAGCGCAAGACCTCCGGACCAAAAGAAGAAAAAAGAAATAATAACTACTTCTAATAGCTCCAGTGAAGAAGCTGCTATAGGTTGTGGCTATCCATCCATGTCCAGCGGAACAGGTTTCTATGTCAATTTCACATCCTACAAACAAAAGAAGAACTCTAAGTCTCCTCTCCTCCTCTCTCCAAAAGAAATACAAAATAATAATAAATCTAGTCTCCATTAACTTCTGCGCATGGAAACGTTTAACTTGTCTCCATGTTGTTGAACCGCATCGAGACGTGCCCATTCAATGTGAGAAAGAAATCTCTAAGAAATAACGATACATCTGCTGCTTGCTTAAAAAAGGAATCTTCAGTGTTTTTAGGTGCACAAAAAAACAACAGTACAATAGTTGTTGTTCTACCTAGAGTTATAATTAGTGTGAACAACTTGTAGTGCAACCTGTAGTAGCTCCGCGGTTGTAGTAGCTCCGTGCGGTTAGTGGCAGCAATAAAAAGAGATAAATTAGCTTCAGCACTAGTGTGAGGTGTGCGCCAAACACACAACACTTCTCCATGCATCATGACAATACAAACAGCACAATCTGAAGTTGAGTTAGATGTGTCCCTAGCAACAAATAATAAGAAGGTTTCGTCCGTATAGAAACTACTTCTCTATGAAGGCCTATTTCAACAGCGAACAACAACCAATGCTATGGGGCAGGTCTAAACTCGCATCTATACATTAAACTTTTCCATCTTTACGTCCTTGCACAGACCCGTGGCTGAACACTTATTGGATTATAACACAGAGAGGTGCTAGCCGGCATAAATAAGCCAATAGCAAGTATCGCCTCTATACATATGAGACTGGCCTATAATATATACGTTTCACTTGTAATGTAGTCTCCAAAATCAAATATAAGACAAATTATCAATAACCAGAAAAGAATCTAATTCCTTATTTAAGTGGAATAAGCCCTCCTAAGTAGTTGTTGGGAGGGTAACAAACCTTAGATTATCTATGTGAAAATATCTCTCTAGATGAGACTAGCATCTCTAGTTGACACGGAACCGGCTTAAGTGCCGACCGGGAACTAAGGCTATGGAACGGCCTTAAGACTAGGGCAATGGACTTCAGTTCAGCTAGTAGTTCTGAGTGCATGTGTGGATTTATTATTTCTAAAGCTACTAACTACTAATACTAGTTGTTATAGTCGTTAGATATAGAGAATCACTATTAGTAGAGCTTACGGCAGGCGGTAGTCTCTAAGGCCTTACTCCATGAACTTACTATTTGCTCTCGCTTGCTCTGGCTATAGGGGGCAGGCTGCCATGGTTGGCTGGACTTAGCCAGCACATTATCTCTATACATATTATATTGGCATAGAGAAGTTTCACTTGTAATGTTCCTACTATAATATAAATCCAAATAAGAAAAAGCAATTCCGATTTGAATAGAAAGGCTCTCTTTGTGAGAAGGCTCCAACAACATTATTATTCAGATGAGCCGGGCTTTTTATAGGTCTTTTTCAAAAGGTGTAATATATAAGTTTCATCTTGTAATCAATAGAACTGAGTTGGACTATTGCCCGTTAGAGAGCTTCTGAAGAGCATGGCATAGAGTTGTTTAACTTGTCCTAATCAACAACAAAACAGAAACTATATATACTAGGATAATAATATACTGGTTGTTTTACTTGCATAGATTATGGGGATCCTTTGGCTGCTGAAGCTAAGCGTCGTTCGTGTGAAACTTTTGTTATTCGCATCTCTACACGTGATACTCGGCGTTCAATCAGGGGACCCCGAAAAAGGGCTTATGCCGGTCTTTTCAAAGAAAATACTGGCATATAGACGTTTGTTTAACTTGTAATTTTCACTTGTCATATTTCTTGACTACAACTCTCTAGTTCCGGAGTGCTTTTTTGTTAATTTCACCAATTTCCCCATAACTACTCGGCTTGAACAACGGCAATGGAACGGCACACTTACTTTCAAAAAGCTAATAGTTCATTCGGCTAGTACCGGCAGTCTCAAGTGCATGCATGGACGGCCTGCCAGGAGAAATAATAAGTGTTAGTCCAGTAGGCTGAAGACTTACGGCTAAGACTAAAGCAAGTACTACGGCAAGTGTCCCTGGAACTTACTCTATGGACTATGGCTATTACCGCATGGAGCTTACATGGACTAAGACTAAAACTACTGCTTATGAAAAACTCTTTCTTCTTCACTACAACAGCAGGGCAGTTCCCATGCAGCGAAAGAAAATGCTTGGACTAAGTGAATTGTTTGAGCTCATGGCTTTCTGTGAACACCTTTCCCATGGAGCAGACTCTGGCCGGAAGTCCAGGCTCCAGTTTGTTCGTACCATGTTCTGGAACTCCCATGTTGTTGTGTAAGGAACCATTTTTTGTAAGTAACCCTAATTCTTCCCGTAGTTTGTGCAAGTGCATATGAACTTGCCCTAATAAACAACAAGGAGCTCTCTTTATATATATATGATGCACAATAGAGAAGTTTCACTTGTCTTGTTATAAGATGCAATAAGAAGAACAGAACAAAACTAGAATCCATGTTTGTGTGGTTGGTCCATATTAAAAAAACCGTCTGATTTGGCCTTTGGTTCTCCTTAGCGCATTTACTTAGCGCATACATAGTTATTGAACTTGTAATTAAATAACTACTACGGTTGTTGTTCCTCCGTGACCTAGACTTCGTGACCTATAATTCCCTCCCCCTTAGTAGTTTCCCCTTAGGATTCTGCTTGGGCTTATGCTCTGTAAACAAGTAAGGTCCGGTCCGGAGGTATTGCGCTGCTTATTATTATGAGGGCAAGTCAATTTTCCTAGTCTAGTAGGGATCTATTTATATACGAGCAGAGCATAGAGACGTTGAACTTAGAATTGCATATCTACTTTTTAACATACTCTACTTGCATACCTACGTTTTACCTTTCCACTTTCAATTGTATCTTAATATGCAGCACAATAATCAAAAAAGCCAACGAGCACAAATAAAGATATTTTTTATTTACTGAACTCTACTCTTTCAGATCGTTTCTCCTTTGCTACTCGGCCTTTGCTACTCGACTGGGATGTGCGCTAATCCACTGGGCTATCAACTAATTGAATCCACACGATATCGCATTGGCCCTGCAAGTACAACAAATGAGAATTACATATATATTTGAGACGTCGTTTTACCTTTATGCTGAAGAATATGCAAGTATATTCAACCAATAATGCTATGGCAGGTATCAATCGGCATGGATCCTGGCCCTTCTTAGTTCGGGCCAGCGGCTCGTATCCTCGCTCCTGGCCGAAGAATTTGTAATCTACGCTGCACACTCTGTCACACCCTCCCCACCGCCGCAAAAAGTAAGAGTAAGGAAAAAGAATGTGCCAAAGAGAATGTGCCTCAGAAGCTCCCCATGGGTTGAAGCCATAAGCATTTTTTTCAATTAAGAGGAGAGAGGTATAAACCATACTCAAAGTTGATTGTATACATCGTTTTCAAATGCTTTCCCATAGTCATGGAGTAGGTACCGTCACACAAGAGGAAGCTGAATCGGCTCGATTGTAAGCTCAATACTTTTAAGGATAAAAGTCTGAATCCAAAGCTTAAATATTGGAATAAGGTGCCCTATAATTTTCATTTTGAAGTACGAAATCTTTATGCCTTAAAGCGGGTGCAAGATCTTTATAAATATGTGCATGTACAGAGAGTCGCAGGAAGTAAGTAAGGTTGAAAAGCCTATGATACACGCTCCTATAAAATAGAAATTTATACAATATCCACTGTGGGAGTCATAAACCTTGAGATGTCTAGATTCTTAGGTTTCTTGTTTTATCCTAGGTGAAATGGGACTGCGCGTGTTGGGAGATGAAGTGAAAAGTGAGAGAGTAGGCAGTAACGGAAAGGAGATAAGAGACTCTACGAGAGCCTATTAAATAGAAGTAAATATTTTTGAAAACCCCCTCCTCCTATCGTCAGAGTCCCTCCGGGTCCATGGTAGTAAAAAAAAATTACTTCTATTTATTACTCCAATTATTTATTAGTTCCAAGGGTTAATGGTATTGCATGTGGAAAATGATGAGGTTGAAGGGTTATATGGAAAAGTGGAAAATGGAAGGTAATAACTATGAAAGGGGTTGCGGAAGGCGTTCAGGCAGATGTCCAATGAAAGGGAGTGCTTAAGTTTGGTTCGCGAATGTGCCCTCATGGAGAATAGTAACCCTCATCATGAATGCGCCTCACTACTACTGGAGTAATGTGCCCCACCAACAAGGAGTAATGCGCCCCCACTCCTAATGAGTAACCTCCAGTGTTAATGTGCCATCTAGAGAAGTGCGCTCCACTCCTAGAGTATAATTCCCATCATTAGAGCACCCCAGCACTAAGTTGAACTTATAGAATTTAATGCGATTCAAGCATGTGAGAGTAACTACTCCTACACTAGTGTGCTCCATGTCTTGTGCTTAAAATTAGCTAGAGGGATCTACATATCCAACTCGCCCTCATGAGAATCACTCTCACTAGTGCGTCCTCACTTCAGCAAAAAAGAAAGCTCTCTTCCAGCGGAAGGAGAACAATCTCGAAGCAACAAGGAAAATTGAAACTCCCTCTTTGCGAGGAAAGTGTACTCCACCAAATAAAGCTTCTCCTTTTCCATGGGCTTCATTAGAATGTTGACCACCTAAAACTCTGAAGGAACATAATAAAGAACCATTGCTTCCTTCTGAACTTTGTTTCGTAGGAAATGGTACCCAATATAAATGTGCTTGGAGTGATCATGTAATATTGGATTTGAAAAGACTCTCATGCAACTATAATTGTCACAATAAACAACAGTGGGCTCCAACATCTAATCGGTAAACTCCGCTATGAACTTGCAAAGCCATATGGCCTCACATTAAGCATAAGAAGTTGCCATGTACTCTGTTTCTGCTAAACTAAGCGCAACTCCTGCTTGCTTCTTGCTGAACTAGTAAATCATACTTGTGCCCAAGCTGAAACAAAAAACTAGAAGTGCTGTTTCGAGCACTTGCATCTCCTGCCCAGTCATAATCAACAAAATAATTCAACAATAACTCGCTATCTCCTACACACCTCATGCCATATTGAAATGTGCCCTTCAAGTATCTGAGCACATGCTTGGTAGCGTTCCAATGAGACTATTGGGGTTCAACCATGAACTGGCTCAATGTATTCATTGCAAAACATATATAAGGCATGGGATTCAAAAGATACATTACGGAACTAATCGATTGCCTATACAAAGAAGGATCAACCAAATAAACCCTTTATATATTCATAAGCTGTGAGGACTTGCTTGGCTACCTGCTCCAATTTTTATTAAGTAAAGGATCTTAAAAATAGAACTGTGGAAAAAGAATTACAAGTAAACTTGGAAAGGGTTTTACAATAGTAAGCACAAGTAGCATAAGAGGCAACTAAGGAGGACAATAATAATAAAACTAAAGGGGCCAAGTTGACAATAAAGGTGTTGTCCAAGCCTCAGACGACGAGTATAAAAAGAACCCAGGATTCCATTGACCTGACCAAGGATCCATCTCTTATCAAGGCTACCCCTATCATACAAGAGACTTATACAAAGCAGGATGGTGAGCAAGGACAAAAGGATAATAAAAAAGGCCCTGTTAACGCACAAGCACAAGAGAAATATAAGGTAAACCAATAGAAATCAGTCGCGGAATAGTTGCCGCAGAATTCAATAGTAGAACAAACACCCTAGAAGTCGACTGCACACTAATCACCACGCAAGCTGGATAGACAATAGAAGGAGAAATCATACTAAGATTCCTGGCTTAAGCAAGTGTAGTTGGGTAAGGGCAGGCAGCACTCGATAAATAAAGGTCGGGTAAATGGTAACTAACATGCCTCCCCTCCCGTACGAAGGTCTGGCTGGCTGAATGGGTGATAAGTAAGTGGGGTAAGGGGGTAAATATAGGTTGGTAAATAGAAAAGGTGGGTGCCCGGTAAAAGTAAATAGGTAAACTAAAGTTAAGGCAAGTCAGGTTCCTAGGCTGTCTTAATTAATCACAAGTATCTGGAGCCCGGCCCGAATAGTGCCTACCCCATAAATATTATTAAAGCAAGTGTTATTGAACGCTGGTGAATGCTTAAAGTTCAGGCACGGAGTAGTGAGCCAGTATATAAAAGGTTGAGCCAGGTGGCTAGCTAGCATGCACCACATAAGTAAGGGTAAGAAGCTCACCAAGCCTTATAAGAAGCTCACAAACCCCTCTTGAGAGCCTTCAGATCCCTTCTTTGAGATCAAAGCCTTCTAGTACATTAATATCCTTATCGTTCATCACAGCCTAATTTCAATAGTATGGCTACATTAAGAGCTAATATTGATCAACACAGCCTCCTCTAGTGCCCTTCTTGTGTTCACCAGAATATCCTAAAAGCCATCTAGAGAACCTTCAGATCACTTCTTTAGCTCTAAAGCCTTCTAGTGCATTAAGAGCCTTATCGTTCATCACAGCTTTATTCCGATCGGCTCATTGATAGCTAATATTGATCAACACAGCCTCCTCTAGGGCCCTACACGATGTCACCACAAGCCATTAAAACCCCTCTAGAGAGCCTTCTGAACTATTCTAGATCCCCCAAAGCCATCTAGTTGCCCTTTTCTCCTGTACCTTACCCTTTCTTTCATACCTCTCGGCGCATTCATAGAGCTAAAGGTCTAGTTCTTGCAGGTGAAAGAGTAAACAAAAGGGGGGGGTAGGTTGTTTTATGCCATCCATACTGTACTGCTAATCTTCTTGGTGGAATGAATGGGTTGGTAAGGAACTCCTCCATCGTCCTAGGGTAAATAGAGTAATCAAGGTAAAGTAAAGATGAGTTTGTTGGATGATACCAGTTTATAAGAGAAGGGTTCCTAGCAATATATCCTAAGCACCTCATTCATCCAGGTGGTCTAGGGCATATAGGTCGTCTTCCTTACAGTGTATAGGTGGGTTTATGGTAACACAAGAAGATAAGGTTGTTTCATGCCATCATCAATGCCATGCTATTCCGCTCCGTCTAAGTCTATAGCGGTACCTCCTAACTAAGAAGTGATTAATTAATCCAAGTGTTATAGGGCCTCTAGGTATTCTGGTGGGCAGGTAGGTGAGGAAACACTTCAGTAGGGGGTAAAGAGTAAGAAGGTGGTTTCATGCATGCCCTGCTATTCCGCCCGTATGTCTAACTGCTGTATCGTACGTACCTCCCTAAGCGCTTAATTCATCCAATTCATCCAATTGGTATAGGGCATATAGTTAGTAACTTCAGTAAGAGGGAGAAGGGTAAGGTTTATTTCATGCAATCAATGCCAGCCATGCCATTCTGCTCGGGTTGATAGCGATATCTGCTAAGCGCTTCATTCAGTAAAAGAGAGGTGTAGGTATTCCGGTGGATACATACATTGTATTGATGGTGCACTCGCTGTATGTGAAGCTGGCTGGCTGAATAACTCACTGGGCCTCTTCTCTGTTGACTAGAGTGAAGGCAGTGAAGGTAAGGTTGGATAATCTAATCCGGTGCTTATAAGAGAAGGTATAGTGAGTAGCCAAAAAGATATTCTATAAGGGCAGGGAACACTCCTCCATTCCATTGTTTTAGAGTGAAGGGCATAAGTTTCAGGGTAAGGTACCCCAATAATAGAATAAATATGGCAAGCAGTGAGTGACGGGTCTATATAAGTTCAGGGCTAAACCAAGCCACCCTTCCTATCCTTTCCAGTATAATCCGGTGCTGCTTCTAAGAAAGGGATCATTCCATTCATAGCAGTTCCAACTTTCCTTTCTAAGTGATTCCTGGTCTAGGGCTGAAGATATCCTAGTTAAGGTAGGTGGGTTAAAGATTAAAGCGAAGGTCTGTTCCGTACAGGTAATCAATCCTGGCTGAATAGTTGGGAATGACTGTCCCATCCCTCCATGCAATCGTTCTTGGACTGGTTATCCTCCTCGCTAGCTGGTTGTTAGTAAGTCAAATGATATGAATCTCGAATAGGTAAGGGAGCATGGGAAAGTAGCTACGGCTAGAAGGTAGGGCAGATTTGAATAGAGCGAGGTAACGGGCAGAAAGAGAGGTCCAGGCATATAGGTGTACCCCCCAAAAAAAGTAGGCTTAGATCACACATCACTATAAGGCGCAAATCCAAGACGTATCACACCTAGATCTTGCGCACCTGACAAAGAAAAGCAC